>QVOA01004982.1:0-32036 GCA_014825685.1 Pseudomyrmex cubaensis | reverse complement strand
TTGCATCTATTTGAAAAAAGAACGTATGAATATTTTTCAATTTGTTACTTCACTTCGTTCACTTTGCACTTGAGATAAAACTGTCTTGAAAACTACAAAACTGATATTCAAGAAAAGAATATTGACAAGCAACAACAATGTATTTACGATATCATATAATATAAAAAACTATTCGTAAATATGCCCAAGTGTATCGAATATCCTATACTTGGAATTAAAAAACGTCATGTTTTTTCAAATAGATGCAATGTTTCTGCTCGCGTCTGTGCGACTGCAGATCGCACAGGTGCGTACTAGTAAGTGATAAATGGCACATTCTTGAATTATTTAATGGCAGTGTCATTACGCTGTAAACGCGCATACTTGCCACCATAATTAATTCGTTTTTTAACCACCGCCTGTGCTGATAATTATTCGTCATCGTCATCGTCGTAAATTAAAACATGACTGATCTTATGAAAATCTTAAATTATGTTAATAAGCACACACATAATCATCTGAAAATTCTGTTTCCTTCGTGTGAATATGCAATCTCGATAAATAAATTATGTTATACACACGCGTGAAGTATCATCATTTACGACACAACGTATCCGTGCATCATCGACTCGATTCCGCGCGTGTTTCCCGCCTCGTATCGTATTGACGATACAATGCGCATTAATCATCAACGCGACCGTTAATACACACATCTAAATCACGCAGAATCACGGTTGTACATATTGCCAGTCATCATGATGATGTTCAGTGGAGAACAACGGGATAGTTACGAACATCCGCCTTCGGGAGGCAACGCCGGCGCGCAAGACGAGTTTAATCGCTTACAAGAGCCAGAAACACAGGTAGGTATTCATTTGTACGACACACGTCGTCGAGCAGGCGGTCGGGTTCGGCCTGTCGTCGTCCGTATGAAGAATGTGCGAGAGCGGGAAGGAGAAGACAAGTGCAATTGCGCTTACGCAATGGGCGACCAATTATGCGAATCGTTTTACCGAGACCGACAAAACGCCCGCGAAAAGGCAACAGATACCTCTCGCGACATTGAGAACAAACATATATAGTATATATGGATCTAAATAAGGAATTGATCTCTTACACGTTCTCTCTCGCATTTTTAAAATCGTATTTCAGTGTCCGAAGGTACGGGCACGATTTATCGCGCGAGAAATCAATTCCTTGTTCAATCGACCGCATCTGTGAAAAGTGGATTCGCGTTTTTCTTCGTCTTGAACGAATGTCACATCCGCACGAGTATCGCGCGACGTCCTGTTATGTAATACACGTGTTACGTTACGTTATTTTCCTTTAAATGAAGGGGAGGAAACAGATCAAATTGACATAATTTTTCTGGAACGAGAATCGTGATACTGCGTTTTATATAGCAATAGCAATAAAGCATACGCGCGCATCACAAAATTTTTTTTTTTAATTCCTCATCAAATTATAAATAAAATTAATTTGATAGGATATTAATGCAATTTAAAATGTAGTTATAGAAAAATGTAATCCGAATAAGAAAACCATTACGATTAGAAATTATATATGCGCTATAAAATATTAAGTTTTACTGAGAATGTCTTAAATATAAATCAGCTCATGTCGATGCGCAATGAAACGCACAATGTATTGCAATAATTATAATTTATGGAGAGATGCGGTACTGCCATCTCTCGTCGCAAGTATGTAACAAAAGAGTGTGTACAGCAATGGATAAGAAACAGTCATATCACGTCGTCGATAAAGCAGACGATAGTTCATCAGTCGATAAAAAAAAGGCATAAAATTATTACCGATTGACAGTTTATTCCTTGCTCAAATTTTGCATATCACTCACACGAGGCAGTAAAAAATATGCTTAAACAATTAATGTTACTGTAATAAAGCCGTGATATCATTTGTGATAAAGCCACGAAAAATCTTGAGAAATCAAAATAAAAAATTGTATTGATTTTATTAAAAAACTAAAATCTAAAGTTTTACTCAAAAACATCATTCATAATTATAAATTATTAAAAACTCTAAAGTGTTGTTACAAATAGTTAAAAAAAACAACACATGCATGAATAGAGAATCAAAAAAATAAATTAATATTCATTTTGTACTGTAATTTATGAATATTGATTCTCCTTTATAATATTGGTTGACCAAATCGTTTCAATCATCATTTCCAAAAATATTTCTCACGCAACACACGTCCAGGGTGAACGAAGACGTCGTCGTCTGTGCTTGTCGGCACGTATACCGGTGCACATTCTGGGTACCTTATAATGAGCGCATCGACTGGTCTACGTGCGAAGACACGTGTAGGCTCTCCGCTCACATGTCGAGATGATCATAGACGAAAAATAAACTAACGAAAATGTGTACCCGCGCACATTGTATTTCAATCACGAATGACACTAAACTGAATCTTACGTATATAAATTGTATATTTCGAAATAGAACTGCGAGAATCTCAAACAGGAGAGTTGCGTAAAGTTTGCTCTTGCATTGCAACGTGATAGTTGTTTTTAGAAAAAGGAGCACATATATCTGACTAGAATAAATCGGTATTACGCACCAAGACAAAAATCGCAAGTCGCTTGCGGCTAAAACATTTACAAATATTTCTTTTATAAATGTAATCGCGATTTATTTGAAGCTGTATGTGATCGCACAGCTTTTTACGATCACAAAAAAATCTTAAGTGTTCGCAAGTAGTGATGTCTCAAAGTTGGATCGCGCGGAAAATTTTTATTGCTATCCGCACGAAGAATTAATCAAACCTGACCGATTCGTAGGGGAGGGACAAAATAATAAGGCGCAATAGAGAGAACACGAGTCTGCAATTATTTCATTGTGACGTCAAAGATTCCGCTCGTCAATCGCATGTGAGATACGAGCGAACCCCACGGGTAAAATCGGCGGGCGAACAATATCAACGCGAGTTCAATTAAAATTGATTTCGCGATCGTGGGCGAATAGAGATCGACCCGTGACCTTCGGCAATGACGACTAATTGCGGTTCATCAGACTTTGCGACGTCAAACGACGAACGATCTTTGTCTCGGACAACTTAAAGAGAACTTCAATTGAGAAGCGATTTTTTTTGACATACGTAATAGTCGATAAATTCTTCAGGACACGTTTGAATTTAAAATGAAAATTCGCGTACGCAATTCGGAATGTAGTACAAGTTTTCCGAGCAGAAGACATGAAAATCAGCTGACCAGGTACTGATAATTACGTAATTTGCAACGCATGTGCGCCGATAAGAAATCACATGAGCGATGAATCAATGGACGCTGATATTCGTCGACGTTTTTGCATTTAATCACCTTTGTCACACAATGATACACGGATGCTGATTGTAGAGAACCGACTGATTAGAGAGACGCCCGCTCGAACGAGTAAACAGATGAAGCATATCTATTATCTGAGGCTCGATTCGAACGTGACACAGCCGTGAAACAGGTGTGTGCACGTGCTCTGTTCAATGAAAACTCGAGCAAACTCCGATTTGTTGAATTATTGGATCATTATTGATTAAGTATTAAAAAACTTGTCAAATATATTTATTTATTTGTCAAGATTTTTATTCAATGGCCCAATAAGATCTCGTCATCAGTGACTACCTAATTAATTACTCACGTAAATTAGTAAAACTCCATGATTGCTTCGATTGCTAGAGTTTTAAGAAATACGCAAATACATTTTACCTGGAACGCGTGTGAATAAATAAATACTAAATTGCTGAACTTTACGAAGTTTCCTCGTGATTCTAGCCGATAAAATACGGTAGTAAGTGCGATATATATACATATATTCTTCTGCAACGCTAGGAATGTTACTAGAGCGGATGTTGATATATATGTCAGTAACAAAGGTAAAAGCAGAGCTACTTTCTGCCTGACTACTACCGCCGATAGATCGTGGATCTTCATGCAACAAATTTCATGCACCGAACGCTTTAGAAATCTCTATTTGCTTTACTTCATATAATCATTTCTTAGTGTTTTCTGTGCACAAGTTCCTATACAAACAGCTTAATGTGATTTAGCAATTAGATGGGTAAATATAAAGTCGCCTTACTTTCACGAACACATCAATTATCAAATAAGATTTCTTGTACTCGAACTCTCGGCTTTATGTTGTACTCGATAAAATATTGTTTTGATAAATTTTCACTAGTTCAAAAAATGTAGAATTATGTATACGTCTGCGTGAATATTTTCTGTCTTAACTGTATTTCGTGAACAATAAAAAGACTTGTGAAATACGTAGCGGCGCGAAAATTAAGACAACAAATTCGCTTCGGGTGATAAACAGACGGGATTACGTTTCGCGTTTATCTCACGTTTGCGGAACAAACCTCCAACGTAGTATTACCTCACCAGAAGTAAATGCGAACGGTACAAAGTGTAAGTATGTGCGAAAAACGACCAATGACGCGCGAGCAAAAATTTTATTTCGTCGAGATGATGTCACGCGTTTTTTTAAATCTTCCTTCGTTCTGTTTCAAAATGTCAACAATATTGTCAAACGTGTTTGTGAGATGCAAATCGATCGCGCAAATATAAAAGTCTCGTATACGGGACGGAACAGGTTGAGAACCGGACGCGTTCGGTCGAGCCCCTCGGCTGACAATCAATCTAGCTAATCAGAGACTTTCTCGTGACGTGAGTCGGTTATCAAGTCATCAAGCGCATGTGGCGGGTTGATTTGTCGCTTATACGCCGCGCGCATGTTACTACTCATTACCGGACGGTTTTATTGGCAAATCGGCCAAAGTCACGTTCAATTGTTGCCGCAATCGAGCTTAAGAGTTCACTGCACAATGTCATCGAAAATGTAACTGATAAATTAGCCCGTCGACGTCAGTCAGCAGTTTCGTAGTTGCGATCTTCCTAATCCGATCTTACAGATGAGACGCATGAGACTAATAATAAGAAGATTAATATTCTCAATGTTAATGAATGATTGAATGAATGAATAAATGTTTGCTTTATTTGTATATAAAGCTCTGGAATAATCTCCTAAAGCGCCAAAGCTAATAAGATAGAATTTTTAATCAATTTAATAATTATTATCGAGGAACGACTAACGTTCGTAAAACTAAATTAAACAATTCTACATTTTCTTTCATCTATTTTCTTATTGGTTTTATGTAATATAAATAAGGAAGAGTTCGCGTAATTACATAATCGATTTGCGAAATTTGTTCGCACCAACACAATGTGTACTTCCTTCAAAATAAATCTTCCGCAAACAACTGAATAATCGCTGTGTAATTTCTATATGAAAATTTCGTACACGTTTGTCGTTGAAACGAGAAAATTTTCTCCTCCTGTGCGATAATCGCGACGGGAATGTCTTCAATGATGCGAGATATGTAATTGATCGATTTGGCGCCAATAGCGCGCTTTCCGATAGCTAGATCAAATCAGTATGTCAGTTACAGATCCATGTGACTCATAATTATGTTTGAACAAAATATACAAATAATTTTCAACTCATATCTTTACGTTAAAACTTCAAATTTTTATATAAATTATAATAAATTAGAACTTTTTCTCGTTTCAATACATTGTTTTAATTTATCTCTCTTGTAAGTTTTGACATATCTAATACTTTTTCACATCATTTTTTAACATATTTTATGTCACGATAATATATTAGCGATTTAATTAATTTATATTTCTATATCAATTATAAAATCTGCTACAGCGGACTTTATCTCTAAACGCGATCTATGGACTTTAGATCTTATAGTGGATGAGAACCGCTCGAGACGAGCCCCTCGTCTGACCGGTCGGTTAGCCAATCGCGAGTTGCTTCGCGACCTACGCCTACCGCATCGACCAATTGCGAAGCGGCCACACGAAGGCTCGTCTCGCTGCCATGCTCCTTTTCCGCTTGCTTTCTCTCCGTAGTCTTTGACGACGTCATGGAGAACCCGAATCGACATCGCGCCGGCGAATTGCACCATTAAAACGGATTTTGCGCAAGACACGGCGTATCAATGACAATAAAAAAATTCGCACGCGCGTTCGTTAGAAATTGATACGCGTTGCGCTCAGCTGCGCGAGTCCGTAACTACACGCGAGTAGTTGATCCTATTGACATTGATGTGATAAACCGAATGATATACGTCACTGCAGTCTGTTGTCTTCCCCTCCCACCCTAGTGACGCAACACATAGATCGAAGGTGTATCAGCATGACTGCAAGTTTTCGGAAATTGCGTTTATTACCCGCGACCAGGAACGCGATGAACAAGACACTGGCAGCTGGAAAATAAAATTATCTCAAAGATAACCGAGATTTCGAGTTTTTTTTTTTTATTTTCTTTATCGCTTTAACACACTTATTGATAAGAGAGTAATCATAAAGTATGTATCTGTTTCTTTTTCTGTACATACGATATAAGTAGACGTGAAGTAAGTTAAAGTGGATATATTGGTCGTAGATATATTGGCAGTAAAAAAAAAAAAAGAAATACTCGTTTCAACGACAAAGGTGTGCAAAATCTGCAGTAAACGCGAAGTAAGGGAGCGGCGAACAAGTTTTTTTGCAAGCAAGTGAAATATGAGAAAATTCGTATTTTGCGTTTTAAAAGGATGTAGCAGCATTTTTTCTCTTCATTACATGCATTACCCATCTTGTTACGTACGCTGTGCTCGGATATTCTATTCTGCACACGCGTGTTCCAAGAATTCGTCGACGATAGGCGAGATTGCGAAATCGAATTGCGAGGATTAAATAGTGACGACGCGATAATTTTATCTACGTTAGAAGTGAAAAAAAAAAAGAACAAGTTTCGATTTGAAATCGAAACGCTATCCGACAAAATAATAATTGTTTACTCGTTCGAGAGAACGTGCAAAAACAAAATAACTCAGGAACAAAATTTCACAGCGAGAACACGTGTAAACACAAGTTGTTGTTCAGAAATTATTAAATCGGGATTCGCGAGCGCGCTTTCGCCGTGCAGACAAAGCAACACATTTCCGTTTTCGCTGATGCAGCACATTTGCAATTGCTGTTACTTTTTTATTCGCGACCTAAACAGAAGCTAAAAATAAAAACAAGCGCAATCACGTGGCACGCCATCAGACGAGATCACGTCGAGTCACGTACGGATATTTAAAACGCTCTAGAAATGCGTTTATTGAATGGGATTCAACAAAAGGATGAGAAAAAAACTACGCGAGAATTATTACGCGACGAGATTATTCAAGCGCGACGATCCATCAAGACATGGTGTTGTCCTAGGATTGCCGCACTCACAAACTCCGTCTAATAATATCGCCCGCTCGGCCCTGTAACTTACTTTACTTTAGTCGACATCGAATCTGGCACGGTGTCAATTGTGACACGAGAAATGCGTGCTCCGTTCTCGAGAGTCCTCGTTAATTTCGGCCGCGTATTCGGCTGCTCATTCACATTGCGCATCTCGCAATTTACCAATTGCTCCGATATTTGTTTCTCAGAAATTACATCCGATCGGATAACATCAGGATCAATAGAAAATGATGAAAAGAAAAGTAAAAATATCAAATACATTTGCAAGAAAAAAACGAGTAACGTTCGTGTCTTCACACTCGAAGAAAATTTATCTACGTTTTTTTATTTCTAGGAAGTAATAAGTATAGTAAAAAAAAAAAAAAATGAAACAGAAAAACAACCAACTTAATTGACAGTACTCTATCTTACGAGAGATTATGTCCTGCGAGAAACAATTAATTATTTAAATATCGTGTGTAAAAACAAAAAGCTCGCTAATTATTTCACAGCACCGAGCTTGCTAATTATTTTAAATTTATCCGCTAATTAAGAGCGCCACGTAATTTTAATTATTATACCATATATATATTGTATAAATGTATTTTAACATATAAAATATTATATTTCATTATATTATATATTAATATAATTTTATATTACATATATTTTTAAAAGTATATCGTGACCCTATGCATTCAGATATGTTCAGGAATGCTTGAATTCTCAAATACCGATGGAATTAAAAGGATAAAGTGGTTAATACTTTTTTGTTAGTGTAAATCTAATTAAAAAATATGTTAACAAGAATGAACGAAATGACGAACGAAATGACGAACGAAATTGCACGAAATCTATTTATTCTAGCTGCGCAACTCTTTTGCATCGTGTTTTGCGGTTGTTCAATAGCGTTATTAACATTCGCACGCATCGAATTAATTTCAACTTGAACCTGCTCACGCCACAAACAAATGGTAATGTTCTATTCGTGTAACAAAAGCACGTAAAGACGAAACGAAAAATTCGGCGCGAAATTAGGTCGCTAATACAAATGAGGTCGTTTTTTCGTGATACTTTTGCTAGTGGGATGATCGTTTCACCGTTATTAAAATTCTCGGACACTCTTCAAATCTCGCAGCAAAATGCAAAACGAAAACCTTCGAACATCACTTCCGAGAGTTAACGATCTTCGTTAATGGCATTCGAAAGGACACCGAGTGACAATGAAGCGGCCTTCGACATGAACAACATGTATGTGCGAAATGCAAATTATCGGGACGCGACGACGTCACGATATGAAAAATGCAAGTTTCATTCTCGCAACGATGTATTTTTATACGCTCCTTTATATTTCTAGCTACGCCTTCTGTGCACTCTAGTGCAGAGCAAGGCGTTTGTGCCTAAAAATACACGCGCGCCGGTGGCTAATCGCGAAGTAAATTCGTCAGAGAGATTTCGAATGTTCTCTGTTGAACTTCACTTGACCGCGGGAGCCAAAATTACGTAAATGATATATCGCGTGGCAGAACCAGGTGATTTAACTTTACTTTCTTTTCGCGCGATGATTGTAGAGATTTTTTAATAAAAAAAAAATAAACATCTTTTAAGTGACTGTATATTATATTAAATAGACTCCTTCAACATATAAAACTTAACATACTTTATGAAGACTTTCTAGTTTTTTAAATTCTCACTACCATCTTCATTACTTTACGCGCGAATTTACTCTTTTTTATTAGCTCAATATACTCTGCATTTTTTTCGACAAATTTGAAATATATTCACGCGTCATTAATTGCGCTTTAATTTCGGAAATCTTTACTTCCTATTCCGTAATTTTCACGAGTTTCATTTAGCGAAAAATTATGTAACGTGCGAAGAGGGAAATAAACCTAAGCGTACACATGCGCGCATGCACAACCGCAAGAAACGAACACCGCGAATTCCGGAAGGTTTCGCGTGGCGAATCCTCCCGCGGACACGTGCCAAACGCACGACGACGTGTTCGGTGAGTAACGCGACTGTACTTCTCGCAAGTGAAAGAGACAAAACGTACCTTTCGCACCGGCTATGCGAAAACACCTTGCGAGAGGAGGCCAGAGAAAAATAGGAAACTCACTGAGAGATTCTTGTGTGATCGCACTAATCTCCGCGCACTCTCGGACGGCTATCACTGCGCGGTAGTGTCGCGCGAACGAGACTGAAACTTTGTTGCACGACTCCGATTCGATCGAGCGTCAAGAGGATCGCTGACGAAACGAAGTCGTCCCGTTGCGGGGAAACAAGAACTTCTACTCTTCGGCGGACTTCGCACGATGGGTGCTTGGTTGCGCGTTACGTGCGTGACTGGTTCGCGAATATCCGAGAGAACCTCCGAGTCCACTCGCATCGAGACCGTCTCCCTCTCTTTGCTCACCGAATCAGGGTCGGATTTACGCGCGATCGCGAGCAGAGCGAATTTCGTTTCGACAGCGTTCACGAGAAACAGAATTTATTTTGGAACAAAAAAAAAAAGATAATTTGCGATAAAATATGATCATTTGCGTTTAGGAGTTTCGGACTGATATGTCACATAATTGTTGAACAAGGAGGAGATCTTGTTCTTGTTGCAACTTTAGGGTTTTGACACGCTCAATTCCGGCACTGCATCGGGTCTCACTCACACTTGCCAACAATCGTTCTATCTCTCTCTTATTCACGATACTGTATTTTGCTCTTTCTCTTTCTTTCTTTCTTTCTCAGAGAATAGATACGCTCTGCAGGAAAGCACGTTAAATGCGTGTTCAGCTATGTGATCAGACAAAAAGTTCAAAGGTTCGAAGAAAGGTAAAATCATGGGACTTGTTCAAATTCGAAAATAAATATTGAAGTCTTGTGTCACATTTGTTACTACTTTTACTGTGACAAATGTGACTCGTGAACAGCATGTTTGTGAAGATTTACAAGGAGCTTTATCTCATTTTCGATTCAGTTGCCGTTGTTTCGAGTACGGTCACAGACATGAAAAATTGAATACAAAAAGAACGGTGAAACTCCTTTTTTGAAAGGAGAGATAGAGAGAAAGAGAGAGAGAAGAAAACTTGAAAGATTAAATATAAGATGAATGTATCTATAAAAAAAAAGGCAATATCGCCAAATAAACAATTCGTTCTCATTTTCTAAACATTTCATATCGCAATCCTAGAAAATTAAAAACAACATTGCACTGAAACATTTTTCATCAAATTTTAATCAATCGTTGATTAGAGCGACGTTTCACGGGGACGAAAAACGAGAGGACAAAGGGAAGCTTTCTATGCGCTAAATCGGTCCATGATGAGGAAACGTCACGCATTCGGACGGGTATCGCCCATGATCCACGCTCGGCGACGACCCGGAATGAACTGGTTCTTCAAGGTGTATGTGTGTACATATCACGGTCGCGGGCCGATGGCGACGTGTGATCGCGGCGAAATCGCGCGAGACTCGACGAAGAAACACGAAGCACCGGACAAGCACGTGTTCGGATCATTCACTTTCCGTCGGAATAAACGTGGTTAGGACTTTGGCTTTCAGGTATTTTAGTGTCTGATTCGGCATATCTTAATGCATTATTCTGTGCGTGCGCGCAAGCACACACACAGACTATCTCTCGCAAATTTCTTCTCCGTTTTTCTTATCGGGTACATACAATAAAACAAAAATGAGAGCGGAATAGTTGTTTTTTACTTTTAATTCCAAATTTCACAAACGGAATTTTTTTTTTATCAGCACTGTGAGTTTATGCAACAAACAAGTGGTTTTTATTTCTATGCGCGAACAATAAATATAATAATCTAGTTTTAAATTTGCTCGGAGATAAAGACGTCCTTGCGGTTCGCCGCAAAGATACACGAGACGCAAGTGCGTATTTCTGATGCAGTTATTACATACAACTCGTCCGCGACGAGTATCGCATAAAATGTTATTGTTGCAACACATAGATAATATTAAAAACTTTATTTTACGTAAAAAAATATTGCCAAGTTTTTCTTCCCCTTTGAACTTATTCAAATTAATTCTCGCAAAGAACGTCAAAAGAAGACCTATCATGTCTACGCGTGTTTTTCGAAATTTGCTATTATATCTCTCACGTGTGTGTTGCCTTTCGATATTCCTTTTACATTCGCAAAAGCATTACTAACAGCGGTATATTGTTTTAAAGTAAGTTTAAATATTTAAGACTACGTATATATTACCGCTATCGGAAAAAATGAAGGCCGGCCGAGAGCGCGACTTTTCAGCGGCTTTTTACCATCCACGTGGCTTAATCGCATTTCTACGAGGGGAATGTGTTAAAAATACCGCTAACGACGGATCATGTTCGCGCACGAGTCCGATTCGTTATCGTCCGAATTCGAGAGCGTTAAACGCGCTAATTATCAATTAGCGATAACATTAAACAGCTGTTACGACAATTAGGAACGCGAATGAAGAGAAGCTGCGTAAAAAGAACTGTCGAGCTCTTTTTCTGCGAAGGAAATGATCTCGTAAACCAAGGGCAGCTGAAATCGCACTTCCGACAATCGCGATCTGTCGATCGCGCGGTAAAGATTGTTCTTCCTTGTACGTACCGTACGAGTAATCTCCGATTCCTTCCCGCCGTGTCCTCAGCTTCAGCACTGAAGAATCACCCCGTTGTGACGAACTTTCTTCGTGTAGCGCGCGAATTCGAGTTAATTAATTTAAGTTATTCAAATGCTACAAAATAAAACGCGATTGATCTCACGCTTGAGGAACGCAAACTACACCGGAGTAATTCCCGGAAATATCTAACACATCATCTGTCCGAAGCTTCGCTCGCGGCAGAACTCTGAATGCACTTTCTTCGCGAAGATAACACAATCCTTGGTTTTCTTCCCTTCGGGAGAAAAATATATTCACTGTGCTCCGTTTTTTCTTTAATTTTATTCAATATAGAAAACTTCCTACGATGTATTAAATTATTTTTGTTTTACTTGATATCTCGCCGAAATGGAACAGGTGCGTTAATCGAAAACTGCTTTTTCAGGAATTGGTGTACGATTCAACGGGCGACGTCAGCGAAGAAATGCGAAGGAAACACGAGGACGTGTGAAATTCAACTCACAAGATAGCCCCGCGGCGCGGTTGTAACTTACAAGTTTGTAAAGAGACGCGCGCGATGCACACGAGAATAAAGAGAAGAGACGTCGACGCATCGGCATCCGATGACTGACTGGAAGCGTCGGAGCGTCAATCGCGTTCTTATAACAATCACCACCAGCGGTGCTGCTCGTCTCATCCGCGCACCACCGCTGCAATTACCGCGTGACCGCGAATAATTTCTCGTCGCTTTGTTAAGGAGATGATCGAACAAAGTCAGCGCGAGGTCGATCTTCCGACGTAGATCTGCCGACCGTGAGAAAAATCGCTATAATTAGTTGCTATATAACGCGCGACATATGCGAATTGTCTGACAGAAAAAAAAAACAACATTGCTTAGCCGGACTCTGGATTTCCTTATTTTGTGTCGATTGTGCCGCAATCGCGCCCGCCGATAATTAACGCGCTCGATACTTTCTCGACGAAGCGCGATAACGCCACGTAGCGGCGCGCACCGTTCCCAATTTGTCCACGCGGTGGAAATTTTCGATCTTCGTTATATATATATGTATACATATACATATGTATTCGCACGATCGATCCGTCGCTATAGCACACCGAACGTCAGTCGGAGAGTAAAACGAGACACGTTAACACGAGATACGTTGCTGGTTCGTTTGTATATGCGCGCGCTCTGGATAATAATAGAACAGCGTGGAGAAAGTGAAGATATTCTTGAAAATATCAGAAATAACTCCGAATCGAAGTTTTCGGTTTTCGATTCGAGAGATTAATCACGGAAAAAAGAAGTTGGGTGCATTCCTCGCGTGAGATAACAATATATAATTGAATAACAACAAAGAGAGAACGGTGTATTCGTACACACGTGTTCCTCGACGCGTGATAATCAAACAAGGTCAAGCGAATCCAAATGTTAATTTTGCACAATGTTACATATAGTTACATGGTAATTGCACGAGTCATGCACATTTCTTACAAAAAAAAAAAAATGGCACGCAATCGAGAAATCTTTGCTATCTGCTTG
Organism: Pseudomyrmex cubaensis; assembly: GCA_014825685.1. Lineage (NCBI taxonomy): Eukaryota > Metazoa > Arthropoda > Insecta > Hymenoptera > Formicidae > Pseudomyrmex > Pseudomyrmex cubaensis. Next base: position 18,647 of record QVOA01004982.1, on the reverse strand, counting down.
CGCAGCATGTTATACAACACGTGGTCGTGTCGTGAGTGATCGGCAATACGCGTGTGATAATAGATAGGATATAGTTTTATCAGAAAAACGTCGACTACTGACAAATAGGGACGGCTGAGATTCGACAATGCCGATACATACGTCTATTTCTGAACAATTAATAATAAATCCCACATCAAAAATTTGTAAAAGAGTAAAATAATTCGTGCTCTCTCAATTGTGTATAAATAAATAACTACATTGTATACAATTAAATTATAACAAAAACTCTCTAAAGTGCAATAATTGTAAAAAAGTAAATCTATATCTCAAGAATTATAAATATTTCTAAACAACTTCGCACGGTTTTTTCCTATGAATTGATTAAATTGCTATTTTATCGGTTTTTTCCATTACTCATTTTTTTTACCGTGTATATTTTACGTGCTTTTTCCGTAAATTTATTCGATGCATTTTTTTATGACTCAAAAATTTTTCCGATAGCGTAGAACCCCGTGCATTTTGAAACACGTGCGAGATATCGCGAGCGCATTTTTGTCGCCAAAACCGGCGTCGGGAACTTTCCTCTCGCAAATCATCCCGCGATTAAACGGTCGGGTCAACAAGAACGGAGAATTACTCGTTTCTTATTCGAGTCCGTTGACACAAAGCGGTCCTCACACACGAGTTTGCATATATATGTACATACACACGCGTACAAACATATAAAAGCCAACGTGATTAGCTCGAGACGATCAATTACACGCTTCGATCGCAGACAGTTGAGAGATAACAAATGAGAGACTGTATTTAATTTTTTCCCGAATAAATCTCTCGTCTGCGGAAAAAGATTTGAATTTAATTTTGCACTAATAATACGCGATTCAACAATAGCTTTTTTTATCGTCCCATTTTGAATGTATTTTTTAAATATTTTATGCTTGTTTTTAATTCACGCAATATATTTCATGTATCTATTATTTAATATAAAAGGATAATAATAAGTTAGATAATTAAATATAAATTACGCATTTTTGTGCCGGTTTTTTTCTCTTGTCGAAAGATACGATAACTATAACGAGCGTGATTGATTACGTCGACACAGCGATACGACGAAGGCAATAATAGCGAACGGTAAAAACCGGACGCTTACCTGGATCTAACGAGATGATACCGGTCGAGCTTCTCGCTGATTAGCTCGTGACGATGATGCTTTTGGTGGAATTGATGGCCCTGATTGGTGCGCTGCCCGCTGCAACTCAGGCAACGGCGAGCTCCTTGCCAAACAACCAGCATCACTGCAATTACAAGGTGAAAAAAAAAATAATATCTGTTACCTTGATTTTTTTTTTAACAAAATCTCGATTTTTTTTTCTAATCGCGCGAATCAAGGCATCGGGATCACGTGTTCGCGTGTACGCTTTATCTGTCGATAAGAAAAACACTTCTACTTGAAATCGGAGTCTTAACAAGACAAAAAAGAGAAAAGCAAGATCTTGTGTTTCCGTTACATCATTATCACTATTTTTTTTTCCTTTGCTATCGCAGACTGTGTTGTTTTTTCTGACGTCAGCATGTCGGAAAATTCATGTTGATTATTCCATCTCCGATACGAGGATCGAACGCAATACTGCGTATGTGTGTTTTGTCAAGATCAATCGGAATTACAACGAATATGTTGTGTACGAGAAATATTATGTACGCGCTCTTGACCTTTGGTCTAGCATTTACGCCACGCACGCGATTTGCAAATCTTCTCGCAAGAAGGGAAAGCGATCCGCGGTGTGAGTCAACGTCTCGTCACGAGACATCGTCTTATCTCAGATTCGAAACAAGAGTCCTTATCAAACGTTTTAATAAACGCAATCGAAGATACACAAGAGCGCAATTTACGAGATATATACGCAAAAAAAAAAGAATGTTCAAATATAAAAATATGAATATAAATCGCTATTTTATTTTCTTGAATTTTTACTCGAAAAACTCAAGCAATTCTGGAAAATAAAAGTGTTTAAAAGAGCATTTACTGTCGAATATGATCATTTGTGTCGATTTTATCGGGATAGTTCGACTTTTGACAATCGCGATAAACAATTTCCATGAAAGAGAGGTGACAGAACAAGATGTGGCATAATCCACATTGTGGCTAGAAATAAAATTAGACTAAAGGTTTATCCGTATGTGACTTCAAAGTTACACGGCGTTATAGAGGGTTAAGAAAAATTCATAGTTCTGAAAAGTACCAAAGAGGAACCTAATAATATAATAATCATATAATTATAATATAAAATATGTGTAAAAAACGTTTATATAAAAATTTCGTATTTCTGCATATGTGCAATAATAAAGTAGAAAGATATAATAGCTTCCCCAAGTGCTCACACCCTTCTCTCTCTCTCTCTCTCTCTCGTTTTTTGCTTATCAAAAGTGTTCCGAAATTGACGACAAAAAATATGGTCACCTTAACTTATCACATCTTTGACATAATTTGTAAAACTTATCGGTCCCTGTCTGGCTCGATAAAATGTGTCTGAAAATTGTCTCACACCGACCTTTGGACTAAGACGTTTCTGTCAACTTTTGCTGTGGAAAAGATTTTTGTTGCAATTACACTCTATCAGAGCCTTATCCTTTATATCTGTCGATATGTTTTGAATTTTTAAAGCGAAAAACGTGTACCGAAAGTCGCAAAAGAGATTGCATCGAGATTGCGCTTGCTTTAAAATTAAAACGAACGATGTTGTTGTATTTTAATTTTCAACGGATAGTAGGTGTGTGTGTGTTTGCGATCAGTCGTATTTGTTTTCAATTATTGCGCAACAAGGCGAGTGTAATCCCGAGATCTAAACCAATCGGAGTAGAACCGTTTCGTCTCCCCGGCATTTGACTGACGTAATGTTTGTTAGCTCTGTTAAAGCGCGTATGTGTACATAACGCGAATCGAAGCGTGCCGCGCGAAGATTTGGGAACACGCTCGCGCGCGCACCGATGTGTTCACCTTGCGACAATGACATTGCGGACACGCGAAAATATATATCGTATAATGCAGCAGAAAATATCGCCTCGGCGCTCTATCGATTGCCGGGCGTCGGAGATTGGCCGGCATGAGCTGGATATTAGCGACGTTTCACATTTCGCATTGCCACCGGTTTGTGTGCGGAAACACGAGAAGATCTCGCACTTTCCTTCCCTTCTCTCTTCCTCTGAGATTTTACGAGACGTTCGACGTGTTCTGTCTGTTTTAATTTTAAACGTGAGAAAGTGCGGTTACATGCAGAGTTCATACCTCTAACAGAAGCGTCAAACACGCGACTCTACGGGGGGACGCCATTCGGTCTTTATTTCCTGAAGATTTTTTCTCGAAAATTACGTGTCGATTTCATGACTGTGACGAAAACTAACCGCGACGTGCGCAACTCTAACTTGCGTAAAGCGCGTCACCTCTTTGCCATTTTGAAATCGAGACCGTCTTTATAATCTACATTCATCTGATTTATATGCGACTATAATACGATGAGTTACACTTTCTGCACCTTGGTTTCTTTCTGTTTTGCACAAAATCGTCTGCGAACAACTCGTTCTCCGACGAGCAATTCGCTCCCGACTCGTTGCCGACTTCAGATCGATAATTGCAACAACAGCATACACGACGCGAAACAGATGAATTCAAACTCGAACGCGTGCTCGCGCGCGCGCGGTCGATTTCGATCGACCGGACGATCGACGTCCATTCGCTTCCACTCTTTGTTCTCTTCCGCTCCATTTTATAACGCAAAAAAAATGCAAGTCTGCTTACGTGTTTGACGAATGGGTTACGTACGTACCTCGTAAACGTCAGGCTGTGGCGTCTCGAATGTTCCACACGTTTTCTCGTTTCTTTTCTCCCGAAAGAGATCCCAATCGCGACCGAGTCAATCACCGGATTTTCGAAGTTTCGCCGAGTTATCGATTCGCCGTCGCTGAATTTCGCGAAATACTTCGCGATCTTTCACGTTCGTTCACAGCAAACACACACGCGAATCGCGCCGAGAAAGATGGTAAATAACACACGAGTGGCAACGGGCGAGGCCAAGTCGCGTTTGCACCGCGTACAAAACGGTCGAAACCGGATTGTCGGGACGAACCACGACACGAACCACGACGGATGGATGGATGGATGACCGCGGGTGCCACGCACTCGTTGCACGCTCGGAGCGCGACACGACGGCGAACGGTGAACACGATCTGCACCGCGCGACGGACGGAAACACACTGAATGAGCGGCGGCGGCGCGCGCGATGCCGCGCGAATATGAAGACCCGCGCCGGACGAGACGCGATCTCCGCGGTCTATCACGTCCGAAACGGCGTCAAAAAGTTTTTTACATCGATACAATAACACGAGACGTTGATTTGGATCGAATTTCTTGTAGAGAGGAGATTAAAATGTTTAGATATGAGATAAGTAAAGAGTTAGCGAAGAGATGAGTTGGCACCACTTGAATTTAAATGCCTGTTTCCACGAAGTTTTCTATATATCGTATATCGTTTGAAATTGTACTTCGACACTTGCAGCCCTACTGGGGAATTTGAAATTTGGGGTTTCTTCATTCTCTTTGTTGAGAATGTGCGCGTAGACAAATAAAAATACTGAAAAATTAAAATGTCAAATGAAGAGATAAACATTGCATAAAATATTTCAGTATTTTTTTGTACACGTGTGTGTGCGTGTGTGTTTTAAAGGCATACGTCAGGGGAGAGCGCTCATTGCGAATTCAACATTTTATTCAGGAAGAATACATATAATAGGAAATTGTTCGTTTGCTTTACATGTTATCTGTTATTTTAATAATATACGCGAGACAAATTTAATAATATACACCTGAAACACGTCTTTACGTTGCGCTGTTTTAACAATTTTGTTTCGCTCGCGCAAACTTGCCAAAAAGTCAAGTTTTGCATAAAATTTCTTAGAATCTCAAGGACGAAAATAGTATTAAATTTTCACAATATATCATGCTCACGTGGAAGAGCATTGATTTTTTATCATAACAAGACGATGGATCAATGAACAAGTGCGTTTGATCTGCATTAAAAAATTATCTATAGAACACCGCGTTTGCAAATATTTTTCATTAGATCGAACGATATAAATTTCAAAGATAGAGTCGTTATATATGTATACATATATTTGCCTTACGGTCAAAACGCTATATTTCTACGAGCAATAAGAACGAGCGCACGTATATCGTGAAAATGAAACGTTATTTATCTTCATTCCTGAATTAATGTTTTTATCTTAATAAAGAACTACGTTCTTGGACACATATAATATTTAAATCGAACATCAGATTTGTTTAATTTAATGAACACGTTTGAAATATATCCTTTGTCGCAAGTCTCTGAATTTATTTTTCGCGTGTATCAAATCATGTGTAATTTTGTTGCGAAAAACTTTCTATCACGCGTGCTTCGCTAATTCCTACGTATGATGAATTACATTAGTATGGAAATATACAATGTATAATTATATAAAATGTTGTTAGATTTAATGAAGATGTATATAATGAGAAAGAGAGAGAGAGAGAGAAAAATAAATAAATATATACGATATATTCAAAATTCAGGATGAATGTTCTGTAAAAAAATATATATATAGTCTATGTATACATATGTATGTAACTTCGAAATCCTTTTTATAATTTTGTAAGACATGTGGTGAGTAAACACACACATACACACACACACACACATACATACATATATAGATATTTACAAATTTGTCAAATTGCACTGAGATACAAGAGTGAACGCGCAGCTTATAAAATTCTTATATGTTTTTTCATTGTTTTGTTACTACGTAACAAAAGCAATGTGTTTATATTAATCAACAACTTATTCAAAAGAAAAACATATAAAATCGCGAATAGTGATGTTTAAAAATGCTTAGGCGTTATAACATCTGTATTCCTGTAAGTTTATTTTTACCTTGGCGAAAACAAAACGAAAGTATTTGGATATAATTTCTTTCTTTTGCAATAAAAATTTATATAGAAGAAAGAACATATATAACGGAAAAATGACGTAATTTCTTCTATAGTACTTTACTGCACATTTAAGTCCACTATAGATAACACGAGCGATAATATAATGTATATGTATTATAGCTTGAAAATGAGAAGTGTAATATTATATTACACTCAAGATGAGACATGAATATTATATTATACTAAAGATGAGCGACGATCATATATCACAGACGAAGGGAATTATCGTAACAATGGTTGTCTCTCCTAACGTTTAAACATATTACTTGACAGTTTTTCAGAAGACACCACGGTATTTAATCAGGCAACAACAATTCCAGCTCTCAATTCTGAAGTAAAATCTTCAAATCTGAATTTCAAATCGCATAAAATTCAGATAGGAACGGAGTAAATTTACATTATTTAATGAATTAAATGAGAAAGAAATTTCTTAATTATTTTTGAACGAGTAGAAATAAATTCTCTGAATTATATATTTTAGTTTTAAAAAATGATATTAAAAGTTAGCATCTCTCCACTGATCAACACTTGTTGATTTTTTTCTAGTTGTTACCATCTTTTCCTATAATTACTTTTTACTTGACATTAATAGCAAGTTAATTTGGATTTTTAATGACATTATTTTAAAGTCTTTTAGTTGGCACTCTTAAAAAAAACATTTGACAAGTCTTTAAAGTGCCAATGTTTTTTTACCTTATATATTACATCATCGCTCGTTGTCTATAGCGGGCTTTAGTCAATCCATTATCTCACGATTTTTTTTCTTAATAATGCACAGTAATATATATTGTCTTTAGTGCGTAAAGCATTAAAAAAAAACTAATTCTACCAATATTTCTTACATATTTTATTTTATAAAAAGTATTTCCAAATACCTTACGTTTTTGCAATGTTTCACCATATCGTACTTTTTATAAATGTATTCGATGTGTGTGCAGGTTATTTTACATTAAAAATTCAACTACTGCATCAAAAAACGCTATTGGTTTGAGACATGTTAAATAGTTGCGAAGTTTCTAATTTCTCAACTGGTTTGCCACACGTTTCAGCAGCTTCATAAATTGTACTGTGTTGTTAACTATGACACAAATATATAACATTTATAATACTTATCGCATCTACATTAGTATATAAATTAATTTAATCGTAAATATAAAAGTTCTAATTGTTAACATTATTGAAATCGGATATTTCGCGTACGGATTTTAAAAAGTCTTAATTTTTAGGACTAAGTTTTAATTTACGCGTACATGTTATATTAAGTAAAAAACATCTTTATTTTCAAGATTTTCTTCATCACTTTCTAAAACGTTTTCTTGGTATCAATAACACTCTGAGAGAATTCAACTTATTATAAAAGATTATAAAATAAACGATTTGTGTAATCGTGAACGATCTTTTCTTTGCCTCTATAGTCTTCCACGATATATTTTGTATGCTTTCATTTGTCTCACATCGTGTATCATAGGAAACAGGTACAGGTGCAACCAGGTAACTCAATTTCCTATATACGATACAACAATCGATAAAAGTCCTTCTTGTAATCTTTACTTCTTGATCTCGATATTTTGTAATAATAGTAATAATAATTGTAAAGTACATTTTGCTAGATTTATAAGTTAAATACAAAATGTCCCGACAAATATAATTATTTTTTTTATTTTAACAATATAGCATATAGAAAAAAAAAAGCTAATCACTATGTTCTACAGCCTCTCTGTGATGTATAAACTAAGTAGCAAAATAGTGCTGACTGAAGCACTACGTGATATTAGCAAAATGGAGAAACAAAGAAGTGTATCATAACTGGAGGAAATGCACAAGTGCATTCTTGTGGATAGAAAATTGTGGACAATTCAGATTATATCTCATTCATTGTGGTACACAAGTCTTTTCCCACATCTCTCACAAAAAAAAAAATTATAAGTGATTTTAATCGATACCTAGCCTCTAATAGATGTATTGTTATTTTAAGAAAATATATGGCAATTGTGTATATATTTCGAATGTAGGAACAATTCTTCAATTGTGAGATTGCAATTTTAAACGACCGATTAAAGATTGTCCTATCGTAATATTTGCACCGTTTCAAATAATCGGAGATTAAATAACATACAGCGAAAAAGTTCGTCGTGTTAATTGCGTTTTACTCTAAAAAATGCAAAAATATGTTATATAACAGCGTGGTGAGACTCTCTATATTTTTCATGATAATGGACGGTGGAGAGTATTTGCTTGGTATACTCATTAAAAATACAGTTCTACTTCTTTCGCACTAAACTATCATTAAAATTTGTTCGATCTACTATTATACTCATATATAAGTTAAATTATGATAAACCGTACATTGATGTATTGAGTTTTTTCACCTCTTCACCCTCAAGAGTCGTTGTCAACTGAATTTGTTACATTTGAGTAATCACATAAAGCGTCAGTAAGCCGCCACTGTTATAATATAAATATCGTCTTACTGAAATATCGAGATATCAAAAGTCATTAAATATCCAGCTACAAAATTAAGCAATGTAGTAATATATAATAAATATATACGTGTCTCTTAGAAAAACGATCCACTGATCTTAACAAGTAGAGTTGTGTTCCTGCGAGGTGAATGCGCATCACCTCAATGAAGAAAGTTCTATATTTACATAATAATATATATACAACTATTATATAATTTTATACACAAGTAAAGAATGAACATGAGAAAGATGGTTTAGTTTCTATTTTTTTCTGTAATTAAGCCTGTGGCAAACGATACTTTTCTTTATGAACTTTTCTTGTGCTTTTCATGTGCAAGCATCACGATTTGACAATTATTTGATTTCCAAATTATATTTGCCGCAGACTTTACACTGATCAACAATTTTTGTCATTTTAACGGAGAAAGATAATATAAATATAATCTAATTATAGATTATCTTAATGTGCGTTAAAATGACAGACAAAAGTGATAAATTTTTTAAATCAGTGTTAATGACTTTCTCTAGTGCATCATTTTATGAAGTTTCAGAATTTTTCCCAAACGTTGTTTCGCCGTTTTCATTCCTTTCTTCGGTTTTCGTTCTGAAAGTTAATAGAGATATCTCGAGTCTCTAATTATATTATAGTTACACACAATTGAATCAAATATATCAAATGTATCAAATCATAAAACTTATATATATAGTAGAATAAATTTGTAAATTACTAAAAAAAGTCAAAGATAAAACTCGATACTTTACCAACGGGAACTGGCGCTGCAAGTTTGGCTTTAACGTCTTTCAGTCTGTTAGGGCATGTCAATATCGACCCGAATCCAATAGACGATTTTATAACATTTTCAGAGGGTGCAGTGGACGATGTAGTTCCTACCGCAGTGACTGCAGGATTCTTCTGCTTCTTTTTGTTATACGTCCGTTTGTTAGTACTCTATTAAATACGCACAATAACACAAAACGCACATCGTTAATTTTTTTTGCTTTATAACAACGTGAACATGAAAATGAGTGACTGAACTACGATGAAGAAAAACATACAGACAGAACTACTGAACAGAAGTGTACGTGTTACGTTTCTAACGGCCCAGACTGTAATTGTAGCGAACTATAGCTGAGAATCACTACAGTGTACGAGAAGAGAATATATTACAGTGACGACTAACATAAAGAAAGAGAGACATTTATAAGCTACACAAATATGGCACCAAGAAAACTCTTAATTAATTATTAAGAGCTGTAGTTAAAGAATACATCTATAACTACGAAATATAGTGAAGTGTATGCAACAAGTAATACTCTAGAAAATTTTACGGAATTTCAGATCAAACTATAAATCGAAATGTGCCTACCAATTTCTTCTTGGTAATCTTGTCCACGTCGTTATCCAGGTATTCATCCTACATGAAATGTATATGCAAGAAATGTATATGCAAGCGAATTATGATATTTGAGGAACGTTATGAATGATAAGACATTTTTAAATAAGACACAATAATATAAAACATTTTCATATCAAATATATGTGTACACATATATGTATAACAGATTAAGAGTATATGTAAAAAATATATATATATGTTTATTAATCATAAAACAGGTATTAGTTTATGTACTGATTGTGAAATTAAATGTAACATTTATTTTCGCATAAATATATAATTGAGAAACATGGTTATGCGTATATACGAAGTAAAATGAAATAATATAAATTAAATAAAAAGGCAATATATTGACTCACCGATTGCTTTGCTCGCTTCGCAGCGGCTGCTTCCAGACCCTTTTCCACCGAGGTTTTCTTTACGCCCTCTCGCGCTGGCCGATTTGTCTTCGGCAAAAGAGGTCCCACTCTGGCTTTCGGATTCCACGCTTCGTCGATCTGACTCTTCGATTTGGGTTTGAAAATATAATCTTCATCGTCCGATGCGTCTAACGCTGGATAAACTGTGATAAATAATAATCATTATAACAACGTTATCACAGAGGAATATCAAGTTGCATTGTTGGTTTTTATTAAATACGTACTGAAATCATCGTCTTGGTGTACTTTGTCAATATTTTCTATTGATTGATCATCGTCATCGTCGTCGTCGTCGTCGTCGTCGTCGTCGTCGTCGTCGTCGTCGTTGTCTTGTTGACTCTTGATTGATCTCGAAGACTTAGCTGGACTGCTACTCGACGTTGAGTAACTCTGCTGGCTGAACGACAGCATCCCGGCGATCGCTTCCCGTGTGGACGGTGACGCCCTGTCGGAACTGACCGTTTTCAATTTATAAATACTAAGACACCAAGAAATTAAATTCATTCCTTGAAAAACGAAAGCTTTAAAACGAGACGGCTTTAGAAATGAACATTCCGTTGCAAATAAATATGAAGACTGTTTACACATGCTCGAAAAAACTTATATTACGTCTACCATTATTTCTATACTAAATCTCTATCGGAGTTACTTGCTTCGACTAGAATTAAATTAACGAAATCTCGAAAAGAAAAGTAATATTACGAAAATCAAATGTTCTACAGCAGATTTACTCACCCGGTAGGAGGCGGCATGGGTAGCATGGGTTGAACGTACTGTGGAATCGTGGTCGACGGCCTAAAAATATTTCTATCGCACAATTATTCTAATAACAGCAAGTTCAGTTGGTATCTGAATTTTAATACTTACGTGACGTCCATCTTTTGAGTGCCATTGCCGAGCGTGTACGCTGACGCTTTCAGCAATTCCTCTATACCGTTCTTTGGAGCGTTGCTCAGTACATCGACTTCACCCTCGAAATCGCGTTTGAATCGTTTCTGCGTGTTCGACTTCGGTGTTCGTTTACGTTTTTGCGATTCGTCTATCACGAGGCCGTAATCGCTCTCGTTGCTGCCGTCGTGAAAATCGTACACGGATGAAGTCTGATTCCACGGAAGCGATTCCTTTTTCGTTTCTAGAGTATGATCGATTGTGATATTGTTACCGTAAATGTTTATACTGTCGTTTGTACTTCTGACAACCTCGTTGTTGCCAAGCTTAAATCTAATCACAGTAGGACTCTGTTTCCCCGGTTTGGACAAGTTCCGTTTGTTGCTATTGACGGGTTTTTGTGCCGGAGGTACAACATTAGGAGTCATGATCGGTTTCGGTAACGTAAGTTTCAACGGAGGTCTCGGCAATTGCTCGATCGGAGCGGGTTCCACCTTATTCGTTTCCTTCAACGTCGATTTAAAGACATTGTCAGCCATCTTGTCAGCGTAATCAAAGTCCACGAAATCTTTGTCTAACGGTTTTTTCTTTCTTCGTTTGCTCTCACGTTCCGGTTTCGGCGGGTTCAAGGATATTAAGTATCGTTCTGCGTGTCGTATCTCTTTGCTGATGTCCTTCAACAACTTCTGACTGTTTATCGTTTCCGGTATCTGGCCGCGACTGATCATATTATACTGAAATTATAAAAACAGACGTTATTCCATCTTTTATTACAGAGTTTATACGTTTTTCTTTTATAATTCAAAGTCGAATATAAAAACATCTTACGTCTTTGTCCGTGTTCCACTGTTTGAGAATCCCAAGTAACGCTTTCACACCTTGTAAAAGATACGTTGGACATTTTTTCCCTTCGTTATTTAATTCTTTTAATTCTTTTAGTAATTTCTTAGCTGCGAACCAATTAATCGTCTCAAATCCAGGATACTGGAACTTTGCTGGAGTCTTCATTTTTCTTTCTAATTCGTATATCCTATAAAAGATAATGATTTTTGACATTGCAACAATGAACAACATTTCTCAATCAACTATTAAAAATCAATTTTTTTTCGTCACTCACTGTATTTGCATCGGAATGTTGAGAGTGTGCAAAAAGTTTCCCCCAAATACCAAGGAGTCCACTGGTGTAAGCACGGCGTGTATCCAGCCCGTGGGAATCATCATTGTCTGACCTTGTTTGATCACGCACTTGTAACAAGCGTCAGCCTGATCTCCAAAAAAGGTTTCACTTTGCGTCGAACTGCACATCCAGTGCTGATAAAGCTGCAAATTTGCCTGCGTCGGCTTTACGAGATAAAACACTTTCTCGCCGCGCAAAACGTGATACCACACAGACGTGCCGCCGAAGTCAACGTGGAAATCCGTGAAACTGTCTTTGACCCCCATTAGGCAATACTTTTGTACTTCGGGCCGTTTTATGTCACTGTCCGCGGGCCAATCGCGCGGCCACGCTGAATTGGCCCAGTCGAGCTTGCGCGCGACATACGGCGCTTCAACCAGTGACGAGAGACTGTAATTGGTTTTTATTATTCGTTATTTTACACACATAGTTCATATGTAACACTTTACACAACTATACACGTCAAAACAACGAGAACAGCGATATACCTAGTGTTGGTAAATTCGAGACTTATGACATTAAGTACTCTTGTTCGAGATTGGGAGTTGTAGTATTCTACAAAATCTCTTAGTTTCATACGTATGTTACTTTGTCTAGAAACATCAATTACATCTATATCCCGATTGCCGTCTGTAAAAGTGCATGTTACATCATAGATTTTCACATGTGTATCAATTGTAAAATTGATATACCTAGAATATATCTTTTACCTATATAATTCTCGACATTATGAACATTAAAACTTGGAGGCGGTAAGGTCATATCGAGTCCATCTTTTCCATCAATAATGATGGGAGTTTCAAAGCCATTTGTTTGTAAATATTGTAAAGTTAATTGTTGTCCTTTTATATGTTTCACAATCTCATCAGCTTTGGGAAAGTGCCTAGATTTCAGCTCTCGTATAAAAACTGGAGTTCCAGTTTGAACAGGCTTTGTATCCGCATCGCGCTCAGTGTAATCGTGTCTATGCCAGTTCACTCTGATTTTCACTGTTAGCCAAATAAAATAATAATATATGTCAAGAGGAAGTGGATAATAATATATTATTTGCAAATATATGTCAAACCAAATCTGCTGACAAACCAACTTACTGAGCGAAGGACCACACATGGCTTCACACCGTGGACAATGATATTTGTCGAGATCTATGGCCATATATTCCTTCAAAGCCACACATCTGAAAGAACAAATAACCAATAAAACACATGTATTAGTCACTTTTATCAGAATAATTTGTAAGCTGTAATATGCAAATTTAAAATCATGACACAAACAACTACTTTCATCAAACACAACAGCTCAATAGTTGTTTTAACTGTCCTTTCTGTGCCACGAATCTGCTAACAACACAAAAAGGACGCGAGATATGGAAGACAAATAACGCAGAGTACAGGTTATGTTACTATCAACAAAACATTGTTTGTGACACAATGCTGACGGATATGAGTGACATTTCACGTTCACGAGATCACAAAAGTCAGCAGCCGTTGTCGCAAATATAAATTAACGCGAAAAATTTCCAGAATTTGTGATAAAACCGTGAAGATTCGTCATCAAAATCTCGGTGTGTTGCAACAGCAAACTCGTTGCGTTTCGCGTATTTAAACGAGCTCACGAACACTTACTCGCCATGGTACCACTCTTTGCACACGTCACATTGTATCATAAATTGCTCAGGATCGTATGAGCCGCCGCATAAACAATACGTAGTAACTGGCAGGTCCATTTTTAGTGGTTATCAGTACTGGGTTGAATACACTCTCGTAACACAGCTCAGTACAGCTAAAGCTACTAAGCGCAACTTCATCAGAAGAAGGGTGGTAGAACGGGACGTTCTGTCGTTCGCACATAATGGCGGCAGCACCGTGTAACGACCAATCAGAAATCGCATTTGCGTAAAGGCACGAAATGGAAAGAAAAAGAAAATTTCTGAATCAGAAATGAAGAAGAAAGAAACAAATAATATGAAATTTAGTTCTCCTCTTTGTTTAAAAAAAGATTGTTTGCGTGTATGTATGTGTGTGTGTACGTGTGTAGTATTATATTTCATACAAAATATGTACAATAGTAGTAATCAAAAGATAGTAAAAGTAGTTATGTTAAAATATGTACAATAGTAGTAATCAAAAGAAGTAGTTATCAACACCAACTTTACGGGTAAATTTACAAATAGAAGAGTTTGTCCGCTCAGAAAACTTGCCAGAAGATCAAGATATTCGTGATTTTCTGGCAGACAATAAAATGGCAAAACAGACAGAAAAGGTGTGGTTTGTGCCACCCATTTTTAGACAAACATATTATAAATGTTTAAAGTGCGACAAACTAATGTGTCGTGAACACGTTGCGAAAATGTGTATGGAATGTAGCGTGAAACAATAACACTTTTTTTCACAAAAATGCAGCTGTTTGAAAAAAAGTAAATTTTGTGAAAAATTTTCAAATTCTTTTTTATTTATTACAAATTATCTCGTTTCCTATAATAAATTAATATTTTTGGCTAATACCATCATAATTGTGAGTCTTTTTCCATGAAATTAAAAAAAAAACGTTTAAATTGGTTGAATCTGACCAAAGATATGGACCGGAGAGAAACTTACCGGGTTACACTAACTCCAGTGTGGGTTGTACGAGAGTAATTTAAAGTGTGGGTCCTGAGGGTTAAATATAGCAAAAAACGCTACTACTTTGGGCGTTCTACTTAGAATCTAAGGTTAATTCGGGAGCACATGGGGAAATTTCTGTGCGCGAATAAATTAATATAGTTTCTCACGTGCGAATTTTTGAGTAATCTCTTTCTATAGAAACAGCATCATTGAAAGATGTATAAAAACATGATCATTTGAGATGTACGTATTAGTAGCAAAACTTTTAGGTAACATGTACCGAGATAGAAGTGTAGTAACATATAATTTTATAAGTTTTTAATAATCAAGCTTTAAAAAACATTTTTAAATACTTTTCTTAGATCAGCCGCTCTTAAATCGCGCGCCTTCGACTCTACTGAGAACAGTCGCTTCCAAGTCTTCGCGGCGTGTTGGTTTTTTTTCCGGCAACACCTTCGACCTTTCTGATCAGTTGCTTTCAAGTCCTCGCGGCGTGTTGGTTTCTTGCCGGCAACACTTCGATAATACTACTGCTGCTGATCAGTCGGTGTTTCCAAGTTTTCGCGGCGTGTTGCTTTCTCTGGCAACACCTGCTCCGATCCTACTTGATCAATTCTTTCTAAGTCCTCGCGCGGCGAGTGCTTTCACGCCGGCAACACCTCCGACGACTCTACTACCTACTAATCGTCTCTGTACAGCTCGCTCACGAGACGTCGCATATATTACTTCAATAAGTAACTTCAAGTTGCGGTTTCCTCCAGTTTTCTTTTTTCAGCCTTCGGCCGACAAGCGATAACACGGCTTTACGCACCGCGCGCCATATGCGCGCAACAGTTTCTAAGCGTTTTACATCTTTAAAACCGTGGGGTCGCGATGTTGCTTTCTTTCGGCAACACCTCCAATTTTCAAAGTTCTCGCGGCGTGTTGCTTTTTCCCATCCAGACCGAGGTTTTTACACTCCTCTGATAGGGTAGGGTGAGATAGGTACCATTATACACACCTAATTACCTCTAACGAAGCGCGCAACCTCGGTTAAGGATCGTGTCCTTTTCCTTGCGCGTGGAAAAGCCGGAACGTAAGTTCTTTTAAAAACCATCGGACACAGACCTTGCATATAACTTCGCGCGCGCACTGAAGTTTCTTGCTCGGTCCCGCCCTCTCGCACACGCGCTACGCGAATCACACAATAGTGATGATCCGCGCCTTACGCGACGCGCGCTTAGGTTGCTCCATAGGCGATCGTCTGACGATTTATAACTTCCGAAACGCCCCACACACAGCCCTTAACCGTCGGCTTAACGACGCCGGGAGTGTCGTGACGAACGAAATATCGCCTCGGATCGCCTGCCCTACGGAACATTCTCTCTCAAAGAGATTCAACCGCGGGCCGATCCTGGCTCATAAAGGCACTCGCTTCGAAATTTCGTTGGTATCCTTCTCCTTTACAGAGATCCATCCAACACACAAAATCGAAGACTTATTCATGATGGAGCACTGCTCCTCGCCTTGAAATCTCTCGTCGTAATCATTCTCTCTCGCGAGAGATACATTCGACAGAACACCAAGGTTTTTTCATGAATGAGCACTAGCTTCGGAATCTCATCATCGGATCCTTCTCTTAACAGAGATTCATCCGACAAAACCGAAACGTTATTTATGAGCACTTCGCTCGGTATCTCGTCGTATCATTCTCTCTCGCGCGCGAGAGATACATTCGACGGAACCAAGACTTTTCACGAATGCGCATTGGAGCTTCGGAATCTCATCGGATCCTTCTCTAATAATTAGAGATTCATCCGACGGAACCAAAAATCTCATCGGATCCTTCTCTTAACAGAGATTCATCCGACAAAACCGAAACTTTATTCGTGAGCTCTTTCGCTCGGTATATCTCGTCGAATCATTCTCCCGCGCGAGAGATACATTCGACGGAACCAAGACTTTTCATGAATGCGCAACTAGAGAGCTCATCGGATCCTTCTCTAATAATTAGAGATTCATCCGACAAATCCGAAACACGTTACTACTCATGAGCACTTTGCTCGGAATCTCGTCGTATCATTCTCCCTCGCGAGAGATACATTCGACGGAACCAAGACTTTTCATGAATGCGCATTACAGCTTCGGAATCTCGTCGAATCATTCTCTCTCACAAGAGATACATTCAACGGAACCAAAACTTTTCATAAATGCGCATATCCGAAACCGTTACTCATGAGCACTTTGCTCGGAATCTCGTCGTATCATTCTCCCTCGCGAGAGATACATTCGACGGAACCAAGACTTCATGAACGAGCCCACTACTCTAGCTTCAAAATCTCATCGGATCCTTCTCTTAACAGAGATTCATCCGACAAAACCGAAACGTTAGTCGTGAGAGCTCTTTGCCCGGAATCTCGTCGAATCATTCTCTCTCGCGAGAGATACATTCGACGGAACCAAGACTTTTCATGAAATGCGCACTAGCTTCAGAATCTCGTCGAATCATTCTCTTCTGGCGAGAGATACATTCGACGGAACCAAGATATACGAGCCTACTACTAGCTTCAAAATCTCATCGGACCCTTCTCTTAACAGAGATTCATCCGACAAAACCGAAACGTTATTCGTGAGGCTGTTCCCTCGGTATATCTCGTCGAATCATTCTCTCTCGCGAGAGATACATTCGACGGAACCACCAAAACTTTCATCAATGCGCACTAAAAGGCTTCGAAATCTCATCGGATCCTTCTCTAATTAGAGATTCATCCGACAAATCCAAAACCGTTACTCATGAGCATTGCTCGGAATCTCGTCGTATCATTCTCCCTCACGAGAGATACATTCGACGGAACCGAGACTTTATTTGTGAGCCCTGTTAGAATCTAGTACGGATCATTCTCCCGTGCGAGAGATCCATCCGCCGATTCCATTCGGATACTTCAAGTCTGAAGTTTCCAGTTTTATTCAGCCTTTGGCCGTCAAGCGACACACGGCTTTACGCGCACACCACCCTTTCTATATGGGCTCACAACGGTATCTAAGTATTTTACATATTAGAACCGTGGAGTTGATACTCAGTAAGTGCTACGATTCCAATGCGCGGATATCGTAGCAACTAACACACTTAAGCGTGCTCGCCACATAAGAGCCATTCGGTCGTTCGACACCGACTCGTGAACAATGCAGTGGTAATAATTATCGTTGTAATAAAACGACTATCGCATAAGCGCGGCCGCATATCCGGCTCGCACGCTCGACCGACGCGACGCCGTGTTCTACACGCCGATCGTAAAGCATGATTTTCTACAGTACCCAGCAGGGCGGCCGAGCGGCTGGCGACGCACGGCGCTAAGCACGGCGGCATATGAGTGCAAGCGTCGTTGTGCGACGACTATCGCAACTTCTCGGCGTAATGTTTCGCGCCGACAACACCTCCGAACATAATTTTTTTAATAAACTGTTTTCAAACTTGGCATTAAACAGCGAGTAGAAAACTTTCAATTTGTGATAAAAACTTAATTCGAAAAACGGATGAAAAATAATATTTTTCACGCCGACAACACCTCCGATAATACGGATCGCTCGACAAAAGAAATACTGTTCTCGCGGCGTAGTGTTTCGTCGCTCCGACAACACCTCCGATATAATTGTTTTTAATAAATTGTTTTCAAACTTGGCACAAAACAACTGCGAGTAACAAACCTTTAATTTGTGA
>QVOA01004981.1:0-25677 GCA_014825685.1 Pseudomyrmex cubaensis | reverse complement strand
TGTTTAATTATCAAATGAATTGTTAATACTTATGACTACATCAATTTTGCTCGATATTGACCTCACATTGTGATCTATTTACTTGTTTTATTTTTATATTGTTGATAATTACGATGTAGTATTGACAAAGAGAAAAAGTAACAAAAAAAAAGAGATACTTGTACGAATGTTCAGAAAAAAAATGAGAAAACTTATCTCCCTTAAGAATGTGTATTATGTGTTTTTGTGTCGATAATTCGATTATCTCGCGCTACATTGAAAAGCATCGCGAAAATTTTTACAGATGGGCTCTTTGGAAAGTTACCCGTTGTTTCGCGAAAACTCATCCTTCTTTGTTACGTTTCGAGTAATGTTTTTCGCAAAAATATCGGTTAGAGATAAATTTATCAACAAACATTCATCTTCGTTTTCGGTCGCGAAACTGCGAGGCAAAAATTTTCAACGTGCGCTCGCACACCACGATGCAGCAGGGAAATGTAAAAAGTAAATGAGAGAGAGAGAGAGAAAAAGAGAGAGAAAAAGAGAAAGAAACGAAATTGGAATTATGCACGGAGAACGATAAAACTATTAAGCAAATCCCAATAGAAATTTAATAGCGAACTGCAACGTGTGCGTCGGACGACGTAAAATAATTAAGTCAAATATGAAAATACTGGGAACGAGTGCGGCGGAAGATTGCCGAAAAGGGAAAAATTGATGGAATTATTGAAACAAAGTCTGTGAGGAGAGCCTTTAGTGCCGATCCTCGAGGACGCAAACACGCGAATTAATTTGCCTCTGACGTTTTTTTTTTCGCACTGGTATTGGAAAGACACCCCGGTCCCCGGGCTAAAAAACTCAATGGGAGACGCAAAACTCTGTAGCCGCATAACGAACCGATATAACCGGGCCAGAGAGAAAACGGACAGAAAGAGAGAGAGAGAGCGGTAAAAAGAGAAAGAGAGAAGTGGAAAGAACACTAGGCACAATGAAGTATGAAAAAAAAACGCGTGCCAAAAATTCCATCTCGTTGGACGCGCCATTTTTACGCGTTGCCGCCCTTGGGGAATTGAATTTCTATCGGGCGCCGCGCTTGATCGTTCCGACGAATTATTTGTCGTTCTGACTTTCGTCGACACGGCGACATCCGTTTTTCCTTTTTGCTTTTGTCTTTTATTTTTTGTTTCTTTTTTTTTAGGCAAGCTCGCACTATCGCAGTTGTTGCTGGGACCCATTGTCACTCTGTACGTAGTTTGGGCGACCCGCTACAATCGTGATAAAGTTACGCGAAACGAACGGACTCGTTATTCGCAAAGAACAGAATTTTTCGTTTTGAAACCAATTTCTATTAGCAACATGCATATAACTTATTCCCGCGCAATCGTTCAGGTTTCTTTTTACGTCTCGAAATTACTTCTCATACGTTTAATCCCACGTTGTATTTTTTATATCGTTTTTTTTTTGTTCTTTTGCTATTTTAATACATATAAAATTTGTATTTGTAAAACAATTATTACAAATCCTCTTGTTCTTTCTCTCGGCAACTTTTAAAAAATTCAAATAGCCGGTACATATTTTTAATCTCATTCTGTAAAGAATCGAATAAGTTCCGTTCTATCCCCGATGCGAGCAGGACTTGACAATGCCGCTCGCTAATGATAACTTTAGCCCAGCAATTTTACGTACAACGCGCAGCGTATTCATTCACCGCGGACGAGACGACGACGACGACGACGACGACGGGTACGTGAGTTCATCAGAATGGAAAACTTCTCGGTCGCGACATTGTCGACATTGAGGAAGGGAGAGGAGAGAATCGCGAGGAAAAGAAGCCCGAGCGCGCCGAGTAGACGTCCCTCGGGAGCGTCGGTTTGCTTTTCGCGCAGAAAAAAAGGAAGAAATCGGCGAAAAAAGACGAGATAGAGGAGGGATGGGGCAGGTGGCGTCGGGGATGGGTGACAGTCGTCTCTCACTTTCGTGAGATATTAAATTGCGAATTGAGGGAACAAAGAGGAAGAGAGACAGAAAGTGAGAGAGAGAGAGAAAGAGAGAGAGACCGCGCCGGCGAATACCACCGCGATATGCATTATACAATGGACGCTCGTTTTTCACGCTTAATCTCATTAAACTTCACCGCGCTTCTTCGCCGTTTCCCCCGCGGGGTATCGCCCGTTATATAGAAGTAGGAAATCAAATCTGCGAAAATATACGCACGCGCGAAGCGGCGAGAACACGCCGTCGTGTATATAAATATACACGAGCCCGGACTAACGCGATTATTGTGTCGTGCCGATAATCCTTAATGCATTCGTTAATGCAGAAGTCGACGTGTTTCGAGCTTGGAGTGGATCGAGACGCCGCTCGGCGTGTCTATAAAAGGGTATCCGGCACGGAGCGAATAATGGGAAATGCGATTATGGAAAACCATGCACATACGCGCATCGACGCGGCCGTCAAATCTATACGCGGCGTGTATGTGTAAAATACGAAGCGGCCGGAGACGTTTCGATCGTCGTCCCTGTCGTCTTGCGTTGGCAGCATCCGACGGAAAGGATCGGAAGAAAAACGAAAAGACGGTTTCCAAAAGAACGGACCGTGAAAATCCCCGTCTCTCGTCCCGAGATCCCGAGAAGCGTATAAGAACTTTCTCGGTGCACGCGCGCGCGCGGTCGACGCGTCTAACAGCCGGAAACCGGGATTAAAGTCGTGAAGAAATAATTTCTGCGTCGAAGGAGCGCCGTTTTCACGGTGGTTCGATCAGGGAGATCTCGTTCTCCCTCTCTTTTCTGGCGGCAGCGGCCTTTCACGAGCACGGAATAAACGCTGGTGGCGGGGATAGGATTCGCCGTCTTTGAACTTGACACGGGTCACCTGACTCCGCTACAACCCCCTCGCCAGCGGTTCCGCCCTCTCGAATCTCTCCGGAGCTTTCCTTTCCTTGGTGAACTTTACCTCTCTGAGCTAACGGTGCGAGTCGTGGAATCTTCCCTGTGCGCGCGGGATCCCTTTTTCGGGTATATCATCGCTGCATCGCGTGTTCATTGATACTTTTACTATGGCGATTTGGTCATGCTTGGTCGAAAATGTTGCGTTCGAGAATGAGAGAGAAAAAAAAACGTCATAATCAAGAAGAACGAAATGATACACTTTTGCTTTAACGAAGTTCTTCGAAAATTCCCCTTTCATATCTTTACGCAACGTGATGAAACGTACAATAGAAAATAAAACTTTTTTTTAAGGTTGATTTCAATTTTAGAAAAAACTATTTTAATTTCGTGACACAATTTTCATTAGTTTTTAGATTTTTCGTATTTTAACAAGATTTTAATTAACAATTTAGTTGTAAAAATACATCATGTTAAAAATCAAACAGGAAAAAAAATACAAAACATCACCATGGGAGAGATGTTTTTCGATATTTCCACACAAAAAAAAAAAAAAATATCTAATTCCACGCTTAAATTCTTCGAACGTTTGGAATATATATGACGCGCTTTTTTTATATAATATTAATATAAATTATGTAAAACATCTTTTAAACAGTCGATTCAACTGCTGTAGACTAACTCGCGCGTAAAACGCTCCGAGTGCTGAACTTGTCACAGATTAATGGATCGCACCGGGAGAGATCCCATGTTTATTTTCTTCCCCCATCCTTTTGTCCAGCTTTGATGAAGCTCGTTCCGCTTGAAACTATAACCGCAACTTGCCGCGTTCTCTCTCTCTCTCTCTCTCTCTTCCTCTTCGCGAGAGTTCTCTTCGATACACTCCTTCACCGAAAGTTTCAGTAAGTTCATGATCTAGCGCGACTGTTCCGCTCGGGAGCGATTCTTCTCGGTCTGCTGGCAAAGTTGCGCTTACAATTAGTGAGGAGCAGCCGGAATAATCGGAAGCTAATTCAGAAACTGCCTCGGAATAGCGATAATTAACTGGAAAGTGAGACAGGAAAAGACGGCAGTTGGCTCCTAAAATTTCAGGTAATAAATCCGTGTCGTTCGGGCTGACTCGAAAAACGCAACTTCCTTCTTCGCTCTCGCGCGATTTTTTTTGCGGCGTTGTTTCGCAATTCCCCGCCGCGATATCAATCGCGCGATGTTTTATAATATGTTACACCGATGCATGCGCACGCTGCTGGACGGTTCTCTTTATTTCTCTATTATGTCCGTTATGTTTCCCGCGCGTTTTCCGCGTTGTTTTTCCTCTGCCGCGCGGCGGCGGGCACTTCAGATTTTCTCCGGTTCCTTCGGCTTCATGAAACTTTTATTACGGGACAAGGTTGCTTCTTACAGCGGTACTTTGATCATTTTAAATCGTGGCGCACAAGAGTACGTACAGATTAAACGAAAGAAGCCGCGCGCGGGGTTTATCTTCTGGAAAAAGAGGACGAGGAGAAATAAAAAAAGAAAAAAAAACAACAAGTAAACGCAATACGACGTAACAAAAAAAGAAAACGTTTTCGTTGAGTGTCTCTCGTTCGTTGCGTTCTGTCAGTTTACTAATTGACGTCCACTACTTTATGCCATAGGAAATGAATCAGTTTCACCGCAAATTAATTAAGTCGCGCATTGATATATCGTAATTTAAAATAATAAATGTCGAATTAGCGAACCTTTGGTAACGACGAAATTCGACTATAGCAGGAATTTTAAATCGTAATATTACACACACACACAGATATACACACACACATACACGTGTATATATCAAACTGTATTAATTAATAGAGTATTAATTGAATGAAAAGACATTTATTGGACGGGATTAATAAAATCATGAAAGGCATGAACTGTCCAAGTCGGCTTATCATTTCATCGCGCGTTCGAAATATGGAAATAATTATCGCATTACGAAAATACTTTTATCTTTCGAAAGGATTTCCGCGTATTCAATGAAAAATTCGCATTTGGAAAAAATTTAATAAAAAAATTAATGAAAAAAAAAAAAAAAAAACGACAGCGTTTCTTTATCAACTCGTTGAGACATTTATTATATACTGGCTCTTGAATTCGATGACGTTTAAAAAACATTATTGACTCTGAAGTTAATAAATTTTTTTTTTTTTTTTTACTTAAAGGAACGAAATTGGAAGACTTTTTAATCAATATTTCTACTGTTATTTTCGTGCAATTGTTAATAAAATGTTGAAATATGAAAAAGCTCGATAACAGAACTATATTACAAAAAATTCAAAATTGTTTTGTAGATTAATATACTTCTGGTATTTTATTTACGCGAGTGAATGAAGAAATATACACTTGTATTTCTCATACTTTTCGGCGTTCGCTGAAACACGTTAATTGTTAATGGCAGGTTAATAACTCGTCCCCTTTTCCGTTCGCCGCAACCTCTTGTTTGTCCCCCAGTTTCTAACAACGTGTGCGCGGGAGGGTGACACGGGAAGGTATTTCGATTAGTTGGATGAATTTTGCGGTATATTTCACGGGAGTGAGGTGACCGCACCGTTATACCTAACGGTTTAATATTCGCGACACAAAATTATGTCGGCGGCTACGTTTGACGGAATCAGGTCGAAATGTTGCTCGGCCAATAATAATCAAGCCCGGATAACGATCGACGTTCTGCCGTGCACTCAGGTTTAATTACACCAGTTGTCATCCGTGTTTACTCGCGGAGATACGTGCGTTTCGCTCCGCTGTAGCGACGATGGAGAGTATTTCCGAACAACCGCTGCTGCTCCGACGTTTATTTGGAGCCGCGCGCTATGCGGAAGCTGATGAACCATTTTTCCGTGAAAAGATACCAAGAGATTCTCTCGCTGCTGTTTTTCGAGAATCCTGATGGAATTCTTTCTCTTTGCTTATACAATAATAAACGCGATAATAAATCGGCAGATGATAATTTAAATAAACAAATTAAATTGAAAGCGTTGAATTGATTTATTAGATTCGAGATTTCTACGGATGTTACATTCTCGAAATTTTTGTGTTCAACACGTAAATTGTATGTTAGCGGAATTAGCTTTCCATTGTCGTAAATTTAAACTTTCTATAAATTTTATTCCACTTAAAACGCTAATAAACTGATGACACATGTGAGTTATATAGGTATTGAAAACTGTAGTTTCTCTTTTCTCTAAGAAAATTTATAATGATATAATTAAAAAAGCGACAAGAACAAATATCGAGTGTACATACGTAATAGAATTTCAACGTATTTACGAGGTAAATAAATAAACGTTAAAGGTCTTGATGAATAATGAATAAGTTACACTGCGATAACAAGTATCAAATTGCTGATTCTTGTGTCAAAAGACGTAACTTCTTGCCGACGAAACTCCCTTGCCATCACAAAAGACATTTACTTAAATGTCTCAAGTGAAATAAAGTCTTACATAACAGATATATAAATAATAACAGTATAATGCATCTAAATAAAATATATCTGATGTTTATATATTACATATGTTATATATATAATGTTAGTTTTGCCACTTAACAATTTTATATTTTATTCCAAGGTGAAAGTTAATTCACGTTGGTTGATTCAAGTGACTATTAAATTTAAAACGCGGGACGCGTTAAAAAAAAAAAAAATCTCTTATCTATTATAATTAAAAGTACACCCGGCAAAGAGTTATATATTTTTATTCCGTTATTCGCGCTTTTTCTTTTCCCGAATATTCACATTTTTGCATTAAACGTTAAATATCATAGTGTTGTTATTTCTACGCGCGGAATATAGAGATAATCTGCTTAGCGTATATATATTTCGGTACGACGATATTTCGTTGCGCAAGATTTTTCTTGGATCCGCGGATTCTCTCAATCGGATGATTTATTTTACAAATACAGCCGTAATTTATCGAATGACGTAAACCGATCCCTCGAATCTTTCGGGCTGCCTTTTTTTTCCAAACGAAGACGAACGCGCACGCGGTTGTTTCGGGGAGAGTCTCGCTTTACCCTTCCGCCCCTCCTGTCCTCCTTTACCGTGTACTCCCTCATCCCTTCCCCATCCACGCTGCCAAAAGTTATTTCCGCTGGAAATTTATCGCTCTGGCGAGAATCGAGGCGTCATTTCCGGACGAACGAAACAAAGAGAGCGCCATGCCGACCGATCTCGCTTTCTCGTTCGAAGAATAATTGGCGCCCTCTTTTATCGCCTCTCTTTCTCTTTAAACCCTTTCCTCTCCTCTTCCTCCTCTTCCTCCCTTGTACCGTGTAGATAAAAGTATCGCGAAACTCGCGAATGTAAATCGTCAGCTAAAAGTACGTGACGTATCGGCGTATCTATCTTGCTCACCGTGAAGAAAAACGCGCGCTAACGGAAGACAAGTGAGGTCGTTCTCTTATTTACAAACTTCCGCTCGGGGGGTCGATACATTCGATTTAACTTCCGACGACGATAAGCAAGGAACGCGTGGTTTAACCCTCGGTTTAACCTACACGCATGCAACGCGAGATGTGACATACTATGTTTATCTCCAGCAGACATTCTTGCATAAAAAAGTAAAGCTTCAGTTATTTCGATGCAAACGCAAATCTAATGGGAAATGAGAGAGAGAGAGTTAAAACGAGACGTTCTCGGAACGTTCAACAGAAAAAAGTAATACAAAAGCAATTTTATTCTATTCGATTTAAGAAACGATTATAAGAAAATAATATTGCTCCGATCAGGGATTAATATGTTGAGCGATTTTGGTATTAACGCGATCGCGAAGCTTTCCGCGCAATTACGTCATCTTCTCGTCGCGGCATGATGATGCAAAACGAATGAAACTCTCACGAACATCGAAGAGCATGAACGAGGCAAACTAAGCACGCGATAACGGAGTGAAATTTCCGATCCGTTTCCCTCGTCCTCGAGATCGATCGTTAGGGACGGCCGTTTCGTTTCCTGAAATGGGGGAGCACAGCCTACGCAAAAGAGAGATAGAACGAGAGCGAGAAAGAGAGAGAGAGCGCAAAATCGAGGGAGGCAGCACTCGACCGATTAATTAAAAACTTGGAACTGCCGTGTCAAGAAGCACGCTCCGCCGGAGGAAACGACGAGGACTCGCTCGATGTGACAGGATAATGCTGCGGTGACTAACCGGTACCGGTTCGCCTGCGGGGCTTTTAGGTCAAAAACCGGCGTCCTAATAAGACAGGATAGGAGGGCTGATGTCATGACGGACACGCGATCAACTCTTTACCGCATATCGCGCTCGTTTCTTTCTTAAAATAGTGGAAGAGAAAAGAAGCAAAGAGTGCGCTTTTATTATCTGATCAATTTTGAACACTTTGCGTCGGGTCTTTAGCTTTTCAGCGCAAGTTACGTATACGTCTAATTTATCTTGAAGATTTTAAAGATTTTTATTTATCGGTACGCGAATAAAATTCTCATTCAGTCAGAGAGCATGTAAATTGCTGACGTTTGCGTAAAAACCGTAAATTTATAGACGATCGAATATATGTACGTATCCGTGAAATATTCAGATACGGGGATTAGTGCTGTAGCACTCGAAGTTAATCCGAACTTCATTTCCGGTATCTTGTTCTGAGTCGCGCGATATTACGTAAATGCAGTGCTTATTGAGGAACAGGGATCGGGCGGAGGAATCGTAAACCTGATCCCTCTACTATCGGAACAGTGCGAGCAAGTGTCGCGATTAATTTCGTACTTTTCTTCATTTTGAAAGCGAATCGGATAGCTGGTTTAAGTCAGCGGAAGTTGGAAAGCTGCGCTGGGTAATTTAATGCTTGCGGTTGTTATCGATTATCGGGATTCTCGTATTGCCGCGAGTACTCGCTAACAGAATGTAAATACACATATCGTCTCGTGAGACGAGGAACAATAACTTGACATCGACTAGACTTAATGTAAAAAAGAAAAATTGAGATTGAAATTGCTTTACACCACCTTGTTTTTGGATTCATAAAAATCAACTTTATTCTATTTCGTTTTATCCGCGCACGTGTCTCTTGTGCTTTCGCTTCTTGAGATATTTTTTTAAACCGCGCATCTCTGTTAATATCTAATACAATGAGAAATTCTAATTCCTCAGGACGCGCGCAAGACACGATATTTAGCAGTGTATATATGCGAGGTATATACGTCCTCAGGGACAAGATCCCGTGAAACTTCATTGTTGCGTTATTACCGGAATAGATTAGCGCATTGAGATAAAGGATGATACGTTTCGCTTTACGTGTACGTTCTAATTTGTGATTAGCGATACGCTGCTGCCGCTACGACAACGTATTGCAATGTTAGAGATTTAATTTTAAGATGTAAAAAAAGAGCGCATGTATATATAATTCAATTTTATCGCATTTTGTAATATGTGCAAAAGAATATATTATTGTCAATTCTTTTTCCGCAATTTGTAATACACAGTATCTTTAATTAATTATTACTAGGTGTCGTAGTCACTCTATCAATATGCCTGTCAATTTGTGAAAATTAGATTGTAAAAATTTTAAAAACCATACATTTTGTCAAACCACGTTGTAGTACGCGAAGAAACTCGTTATTCGATATTCTGGCAAACGTTTAAAGTTACGCTTTACGTAACAATAACGATCAGTCCGTGACTTGCTCTTCCGATCGGGCACAAAGGAATCAAGATGGACCAAAGGGACTGACTGCCAGTCAGTCCTGCCTCTTCCCTCGCCGAGATACTCGCCCTTAACGTACCGTCCTTTTAAGCAGGACCTTCGTGTCGAGAATCGCTTAACGAGTCGGAAAAATCAAGTCTCCTTCGTCGAGTCCGAACCATCGCTTTTGCGTTAACGCAAAATCGTGTTTAATTAACCGTAAAAAAATAACGAGAATTTTGCGGTATCATTGTGCGCGAGTAAAACGCAGTCGGAAAAATAATTAACTATTTTGCAAAGTCATATAATTCGTGCGCGAAGATGTAAAATAGAGCAAGACCGTTAGAACAAAAAGTGATATATCATTTATCTTCAGAGTGAAAAATTCAAGTTCACATTCCAGAGTAAACAATTATCTCCTGAATTCTTCATTTATATGTTATTTCTTTTCAGCTTTTAAGTATTTACACGCTTCTTATAATTAAGCCGCGCGAGTAAATGAAATAGAATAGTATCGTTGCTAAAAAGCGGCACATCTCTCTCTCTTTCTCCGAGACTTAATTAGAAAGTGAGATCCCGTTACTTTTGTAACAGAATCTTACTTTCTAATTAAGAGCAAGTAAATGTAAATTTTTCCGACTTCCCCTCTCGAAAGTCTGAACTTTTTCAATCCTTCCGACGTTAAATAGCAATTTAACCCTTCGCTGTATTTTCTGTACGAAATAATCGGAATTACCCCTTTTTTTTTTTTTTGCTTGCTTTTCTTCTTATTGCGCATAACATCGCGTATCGCGTGTTTTCAATTAATTTGAGGCACGTATTGTGAAGGAGAGTTGAACAAAACTTGGTCGTTAGCCTACGAGTTTCGAATATATCGAATATACGAGTTTCGGTATATCGAGATAAAACGATAATGCAGGCTCGACGGATCGACCGGGGAGAGGGTGGCACCCTTGGCTCGAGGGTGCGCCGTCAGATTTGTCTCGTTAGAGTTCGTATTGTGTCTGCCCATGGTCGATTTACGCTCTCGCCTTATAGCCATTCGTCGTCCTTCCGCTGCTTTCTTGGACCATCCAGAGCCTCTCTTGGCCTCCTTTTTTTTCTCTTCTTTCGTATACGATCTAACGAGCTTCCATTAAGACCACAATGCGTTTCCCTTGTTTGCGCGTGATTGGCGGTATTTACTGGTGTCTCATATTGTACGCATTTTTACATTGTACGGAGGAAAGTCTGTACGAACTGAGATAGGAGAGTATTCTCGTTCAAGAAATATGCAAATATACGAAATTCAGAATTATATTGATGTGACTATCAGTGTACAAATTTTGAAAAAAAAAACACTTAGCGCAAAAATAAAATTAGTTGCGTAATAAAATTTCGTGAAAATTTTACGAGAAATAAACGCTTCGTTTTCGCGCGCGCAGTCGCGCGCAAAACTATGTAATTATTTTAGAGTAACTACTTCGGCAAAACCCAACTTACGTAATCACAAATTTCCGAAGTGTGTTATATATATATATATATATATGTATATATATGTATGTATATATTTTAACTATCTTAAAATATACATAAAATATACATATATATAAACTTGCTGAATAGACTCGGACATTTCTCGTGGCTCTTTTCAGAACTTTTTTTTTCTCTCGGGTTAAAATATACCGTACTTTCTCACTAACAAGAAAGTATCATTAGCAGGGATCGATAACCTTCGTCGAGCTTCTTGTCCCAACTTCTAAAGTTACGGCATTTAAAATTCCGTTTAAGACTCAACTTCCAAGTTTCTTCTTAGGCCGTAGAAATTACGAGCATATCGGTACTTTACTTTCACAGATAGGATCATTAATTTACAGCAACACTTTTTACCAACGATGCCATTTGCTTTTATTAGTATTTATACGGACAATTCGTAATATTAACGATAATGATAATAATACCGTCGTTTTAAAACGTACGTTTGTAATTTTATATTTATATAAAACTCTTTACTGATATATACGTATATATTAATATACATATATATATACATACATGTGTGTGCCAGAATATTGCGAAAAAATATCATTTAACACGTTTAATAAATGTTATAACGCTTTTATGCATTTATCGTATACATTTTTTATTCCTTATGTATCTCATGCGTTGAATCAGCCTGTTTTATTATAAATACGAGACGTGATCGTAAATCGCTGGGGGATACCTAAAAGTATTAATGTTTCAAATAAAAAGCAGATATGATATTTTTTGTCAGCAATAATATTGCAAATTTATCCTTTTGCGTAATTATAAAATTTTGTCTGCAATATAAATAATATATAATCTCGAATATCTCGCCTCGTTAAAACAATTATTTAGTCTACACAAGAGTATAAATTAAAAATAATGTTTATTACATTAATTACTATTTTTCAGCTCAATGCGCAATTAAATTTAAAACATTTGCCTTTTCAATTTTTACACGAAAAAACGTACTATGTAAAATTCTTTCTCACAAAATATCTGTGTAGACGCTTATATATTTCTCTCTTTATCTTTTTAATTTACTTGCTGGAATTTAATATATTGTCTTCTTAACTTTCGCACGTTATATGAAGTGTGATATTCAGCCGGCACTTAAAGTAATCTTCCACCTTCGCGTTTGCTTTTTGTCGCAGCGAGTTCACCGGAATCGCGCACCTGTCCGTACCTGGGTAAGTTCACGGTGACGGACGTGAATCGGAATCCACGGAACACGCGCGAGAATCGCAAAAATCAGCACCAGCAGGAGTCTCTTTCCATTCGACGAGACGGCGAAAAGGTGCGGCACGCTCAGGAGAGGAGCGAGGACCGGCGCGGCCGCAAGCTGGATTACGAGGTCGAGAAGAGGCGAGCGAACAACGAGTACCTGGTGCACGAGAGAATGGGTCGACGGGTGCGCTCGAATCACGGCGGGAATCGAAGCCGCAAGGATTACAGCCTGGAAGAGATCTCCACGTCGAGAAGATCATCGGAGCTGATGAAAGACACGTTCCGTGATTTGCGGGAACGCGCCCTGCGAGCGAAGGTCCGGTGGCCGGAAGGTCTGACCGAGCAACGCGTCGCGGAGAGCACGTTGCGCTCCAAGACAAGGAGATCGCGCGCCGTCGAGGAACGCGCGTTGCAGCGCACGAGATACAAACGGATCAAAGACGAGGTGGACTCAAGACTCCAGGCAAACAGATCGACGAGATATCCCAAGATAGAGGACTTCCAATCGAACAGAAACGATGGGAACTGGATCGTCGATTCGGACGACAGCTGGACCACCAGCACGCTGCAGGTGCAAGACGAATATTTCGGGGATTATCTCGAGATCGAAGACTTGCCGCGAAAGAGATCCACGTCCGGCAATCCGGCTAACAAGGGTATGACCTTCAAGGATCTCGTGAGGATGAAAAGGGAGCTCGAGGAGTACGAGAGAGACGAGGACACTCCGGAGAGACGGGAGAAGAGAAACGAGGACGATCCGAGGTGCAGCTCCGAGGTGACGACCTTAACCGTAGGCTGCTCCACGGCGGACAGGATGGAGTTTCAAAGTGACTGCGTCGACGATGACGCTATCACCGGTAATTATCTCTGCCTTTTCTCCCTGTCTTTCTCTCTGCCGTCGTATCAAGAGAACCTTGTGCGGCGACTTCTTGAACGCGATCGCTATAGCGTGGCTGAGTGAGAAAAAATTTTTTTTTCAATATCTGAGCGTGGAATTCGATGCGACTTATCAGAATATCTTTTTAACGCTGGAAAACCTGATAGATATTTATTTGCTCCGGCAAAAAATGTTTTATTTTTACATTTATCTGCAGTCATTTTCTAAATATCTTTGAGTTTAATTGCATAAAAATAAATTGATCAATAATTAATTCCAAATAAAAGTTCACAAGCACTGTATCAACTTTTTTATTCGAAAACGAATATATAAATCGTCTTTTTGATAAGATCGTCTTTAAGAGATATTGCAATTTTTTGTTAGTTCGTCGTCGATGTATCGATTGAAATGTCTATAAAAAAAAATGATTGATGATACAGTTTAAAAAAGATTTGCAAGGCTAAATGATACATTCGGCTTCAGCCGCCAATGTTTTGCATTACTAGGGGGAAAAAAATTAACATTTTTCAAGAGAATTTCGATTTGAACATAGAAAAAGAGAAGAATCGTCCATCAAACATCATAAAGAATCATAAAGAGCCGTTTCTGGGGATTTGCGCAGTTAATATTAATTAAGTCAATGTTGGCAATAAAATCCGCCGAAAGAGACGGCAAGACATTTATCGCGCTTACGAAAATATTACCTCAAGACAGTATGACGAATTCAAGTCTTTCAGCCTTAAAAGCGACAATATTAGCGCGCCCGGCGCTTCTTATCGAGTCGAGTGAGACTCGCTGCTCCCCGCGCGCCCGTTTATCAATCTCGGTAATGTCGTAACTTCATTATGACGGTCGAAGTGATACTTGAGCACGCCCTTTCCCTCATCGCCGCGATTCCGCATTAAGATCGAAATGCCAGAATGTTTTGAAAGAACCGCGAGGCACGTCCCGTCTCTTTATCCACTCCGCGCATAAAACCGAGGGAGAGGGGAGGGGGCGCTTTTCGGCTCTTCTCGTGAGATACCCCCTGTCGACCCTCGACACCGTCGAAGTTTATTTCGAGGGAAATAATGGCACTCCAAGAGTAACGGCCGTCGAGACGCCATCTCTCCCTCTTCCTCCCTCACTCAGCCCGTTATTATCCCGAAACTTTCTTCAACCAACCAAACCCCCGTGTTCCGCCAAGATTCTCTGGCAACCTCGCGTTCTCTCTTTGCCTTTCAGCCTACTCCTGCCACGGTAGATGGTTCGACGCCGAGGGCACGCAGTTCGTGATCGCCACCCCGTTGGCGCGCCAAACAGCGTGGTCGAACAGCGAGAATAACAGGGCGCAGCCGTACAGAAACACCCGTAGACTGTGCTTCATGTACAAAGAGAGCGGCGGAGTTGTCAGTTTGACTGCCAGTTCCATAGCATGTCAGAGAGGCATCCCGCCGCCCGCGCCGATGTTGGCCTTCAACGCTACCAGCACTGGTAAGTGGCAACCCTTCGTCAACCCTTTCGCCTCTCTGTCCCCGTTCGCCGTTTCCCTTCTCGGATTACCATTAATACGAAAACACTAAGACCACGATGTATTTCGCAGGTACATTACCGTATATTCAACTGTAGATGTTGTACGGTGGAAACGCAAATTCAAGTTTTCTTATGCGTTTTATCAAACATTTTTCGACTCGGCAGTGTTAAAACTTTGAATAAATAAAATGTGTAAAGTGCACATTTTGTATATTTTTCTTATACATATTATTTATTTACTGGACTTTCTTATCATTTTTCACGCGCCAGCTAAAGTAGTAAAATAAAGTATTTCCCATCTCTTGTCCGGCGAAACTTTCTCCATTATTCTCGTCATAACAGAATTGATCTCAAAGTGTGTGGATTGTTCGGGAAAAGTGCGATGTTTAAAACTTGCATTAAACCGTCTTCACTTTATACATCAACTAGGGGATTACTTTTAATGTAATGTTACTAGTTACAATTATTATTATTATTATTTTATGTAACATGTGGTATTCACAGTTCGATCTTATTTAATATTGTCTCACAGTTATTTTATCTTATTATCTTAAGATGATGTGCAATAAATAAAGTCCATCATCTTTAATTTAAAACAAGTCTTTAAATACAAGATCGAAATACCGTTCATTAGTTAAATTTTCCCATATTAGCGGTAACGAACTCAACTGTCACTTTTATCGTTAGTTCACTAATTTCGAAGATATATTTGGTAAAAGTTGATTAACAAGTTATTTTCGCAGAATAACTTTTTCAAAATCCTGGCATCGAATACGATGAATATCAGATAAAAATCAATCACGTCTCATAAATATAGAATGCGCAATATCTTTTCGATATTGCGAGGGTTGAATCGTGTAACAACTTTGCGAAACCCATCACTATTGCGTCCAATAATCGGGAAGACGAAATTCGCTGTCCTTTCACAAAACGTTCAGTGTAACGCCAATAACTTCACCGTGACGTGAAGGCTGCGCCATCCAATCGAAATCGCGGAGTCAGCGATTGTCATCCATTGCGTCGCTTGAAATCTCGTCGCGGAGGCGTGCGTGACAGCAACGCATAATCTGGCGCGACATTCGCGTAGCTCTCTGTGACAAATAGACTGCGACAGCGCGTTGATAAACGCTGAATTATGCTCGTCGCCAGACCTAAGGCTATCTCGCGCGTAGACGCGAAATAAGACGTTAAAATATGAAAGACACACGAATTATCCTCACACATTAATTGCTAATTAAAACATTCACTAGTTTTTACAAAGAATTATTAAAAGATACGATTGATTAAACAGATGTTTAAACAAAGAGATGAGAACAGTGGTATTTTTTTGCAACGTAACTCCAAAGACGAAAGTGTCTTGCAGGAAAGTGACATATGTGTTATTTTCGTCATTTTGCAGGTCAATGCATGGAAGCGAACGGCGGGCAAATCAGCCGATCGACGTACCTGACGATCGTCCTGCTGACGGCGGTCGCCGCGATATTCAGGTGATTCTAATGGAAAGCGCGGTAACTATTCGGAGATCAAGTTAAAGATCGAACTCAACAGCGGTGTGTCGGACGCTCAGTGATTGTTACTTAAGATATTTGCGACACGGTAATCGGCCACGACGATCGGTCGACCGATCTACCGCACGCGTAGGTCAAATGTATGAGAAAAACTCTAGCAAATGAAGAGTGCGATTTTAGACCGCGAGTGAGAAAGACACGAGAAGACGAGAGAAGCCACCGATCACTTTAATTAATTGTGTCTGTGGCTTCCATTAGTTTTTTCGACCGGTATCGAGAGAGAAACTCGCGTTCGCGCGATTGTCGGACGAGATGAATAAGAAGATGAAGAACGACGTACTCGGAAGAACATCACATTCGAAGAGGCGAGAAGATCAGTGATCGTCCGCGACAGCTTCGGTCGCGATCGATCTTAGAGTCAGGCAAAATCGTTGTAGTGCGTGACCGAAGTGGCAATCCGGCAGTGGATCGAGCGTGAATTTTTTCCTCGGTTAGTTTTTTTTATCAGACGTAGCGCGTAGGCACTAAAATTGTGAAGCTTCGGATAAAACCGAGCGGAGTTATTAAGCGATTTTTATGGTTAGACCATATCACAATCGAATCGACGATCGGCGCGAATCTCGCGGTCAAGAACGAAGGACTTCGTAGGGGATCGATCATCACGGAGTCCTTCCACTCTGGCCGGCTAAAACGCGCAATTGTCACTTTTTAAGACGAGCGAAAGAGAAAATATAAAAGTAATACGTACGCGAAAAGACTATATCCTCGATAAGTGCAAAAAAATAAAAAAAAAAGAAAGAAAGGCGAAAGAAAGAAGAATCATTTACTCGGTAAATATTTTCTTCGCCGGGCGAGTGCTCATTTCTTTGCTCATTCTCCGGGCATGTACCCCTCTCTCAATAAATACCGAGTAATCGACGATACGCGCATTAATTATTATCGATAATTGCATGTAATATAGTCTCGCGGCGCGAGAGCGATTCAACAAATCGAGCGAATCCCGCTCGTTTTGACGAAGTCGCAAAGGAATCAAGGGAAATGACAATCGATGAGTCACTCGGTGGTTATCCGCAAGACGAGTCAGCCGAACGAGAGCAAGTGTAACTGAGCGACAGGAGGAAGAAAAAAAAAATATCCTTAATTGGCACGCGCGTTAAATTTAAAATATACACACGAGTGTAAGATATGTCTTTCGTCTTTGTAATAATATGATTTTACTCTTCTCTTGAGTTACGTAAAGATAGTCCAAGAGATTACTAAGCACGAACTGGAGGCTCCATTATGGATGCCCTCAAAGAGTTGACTCTTCTTCAGAGCTCAAGGTAGGGCTCACCGCATTTCTCTTTATTCATGCGTCGAGAGGTCGCCACGAAATCGCACGCTGTGACGCGCGCTTCTCCTCGCAGAAGGCGGACGAGAGTAATCCTTTGATCTATGTTTTCGCTTCATTAGCATATCGTTAGACGCGCGACACGGCGCGCCTCGCTTGATTTTTGAGTTTTATTCGTCGACGGAGAAAGATAAGAAGAATCGCGATGTGTCGAGGTTTTTAATGCGCGGCGGTGTCAACTCACAATTACTTGATTTTAAAATCGGCGACAAGATGCGCGCGCGAACGGCGTTACCTCGATTCGGCGACCTGCTCGGCGCAGATGTTCACGTTAAGCAATAAGCAATAAAGATACACGCAAACATGTATACAAAGATGACACACACATAGACACGGGCAGCAGTACGCTGCCGAGAGAATGGTGATATAACGAGAAGGAGAAAATACGTCGCGTTTAGAAAATAGAAAGGAATCGAATGTGAGGGCGACGTTTAACCTGATGAGGGAACTCGATTAATCAGTTTCGATTCTCGCGATTAATTAATGACGAAAGAGGAACTACGATACGTGTAGGATGCTATGATATTATTGTAACTAATACAGAGTCTATATATATATATATATATATATATATTATATTATTGTACAACCATCTTTGTAATAATTAAGCTGTAATATATATATCGAGTGACGAGAGATGTGTGTAGAACGGAAGACAAACAAAGAGGAAGTTATAGAAAAAAGATAGAAAAAGTATGAGTGAGAAACAAAGTGTATGTGTGTGTGCGCGTGTGCGTGAAAATGCGAATGAGAGAAAGAGAGAGAATGAGAGCGAAAGAGACGAGAGGGGGTGTGAAGAAAGAGCGAACCGTAGGGAGGAAAAAAAGCCAATCGCTATTTTAGCACTTTTTCAATCAACTGTATGTAGTTTTTACGTCATTACGATTTTCCGTCGGATTTATGATTTGATTAAACCAAACCAACGCGACGTTCGACGAGATATCAATTCTCTGAGTAGACGCGGAGTCACGCGGATTTCTAACGTCACAGACTGAAAGTCCCGTCGGACAATAATCCGTCACTCACTCTCATCCACGTCTAATTACCTTTTCTCTTTTTCCCATCGATCTCGATCAAAAATTGACGCGATACCCCGCGGGAAGATCCCATGCCGATCCATTATTATTATTATTATTATTATTATTATTATTATTATTATTATTATTATTTGCGTATCTCTCCCCCGATCGATCACATCGCGGGATATTAATCATCGTCACTTTACGTCTACTCAAGAATTCTCTCTCTCGGACAGCGCACTTCATCGGACAGCACCGTCTCCGTTTCAGTGGGTTCTCTCAGAAGAGAAGGATCGCGATCGACTTTTCGGTAAACGGGCACCTTTTCTCGCGGGCGCATCGTGAAGAGAATAATTACACTGTCAAGTATGCACAGCGACACTGCGAGTAGCGCGAAAGCGGCGGCGCTTTCTCATTTTTCACCGACAGGTAGGACCTTAGGCTATTTAGATCACTTAGCGGTTATCAATTAGGAAGCCATACTCTGTACCTACGAACGCGGCGTACGTATACATAGTATATATGACGTATAGAGTTAAGATCAGGTCTATCCGTTAAGATTTTCTCTAGCTTTCTTTAGGGATAAATAAGCTCATTGTGAACAGCAATCAGATTTCGTCGGAAGATGCCCCGCGGTCACGAATCACGTTCTCGTACAATCCCTCCCCGACGAAGCCCAATCATCATCTCTTCGATCGTCAATCTCGCGTCGGACGACATACATTCCGTGATAAATCGAGGCCTCCTCTTGTCGACGGAGTGTGCGACTCATCGGTGAAAAACAAAAGAAACGGGAAGAAAAAATTGAATAAAAAAAACAAAAAAATCTTACTTTAAAATTTAAAAAAAATCTGCGAATATTACTGAAAGATAAGTTTTTTATTTTTTATACTTTTCAAAAAATAATCTCTATTTTTTCAGGTGTTTGATTAAATTGTTGTAAGGGAATGCGCGAACTAGAAAAAAGATCTGCATGTTACGAGAGAGTTATACACGAGGTGACGTAAAACATAATCGAAAACTTCGAAATTCTGATGGAAACGTATACATGAATCAAAGCGTTGAATTAGATTTGTGTGCAGATTATGTTGTCAGGCAGGGTGGAACAGATATACCAATTGTTTGTTATTCAATATATATTGCGGTGGAAAAAAACAAATATTTGTTCCGTTTTTTTTTTTTTTTGTTTTGTTTTTTTTTACAGCGTTGTCAGAACACAGTCACATGTCACTTCGGAATCACATAAATTCCGAGTTTATGATATTTTTTTAATTATCTCATATTGCCAGAGCCGAGTATTTCGGTCGTATATATACATATATATATATTTTTTTTCTTTCACGTATTTTCGGTTCGTTTGCTTTTATGATTCCTGCTATACACAAAGCCATGGAATTTGCGCAATAATCAGATTAACTGAAGCCAATGGCAGAGGCGAAGCGCGATATCACAAAGAATGAAAATGATTATTCAAACATTACTATATACGCGCGGACATTTCGCGCTTCCTAACAATTTTCCGCTCTATCGTTAGAGTTCACGAAGTTCGAAAGCGAAGTATTACTTTTATAACGATGTTTTTATTCGTCATCTGCGCTTTATTTATTCGAAGTCGTGATCCAAAACCTCGAGACGTTTATTCTCGCTTTGGAGAAAATAAAACTGAAACATCGGGAGAAACATCACGGTAGCAATAATGCAAAATCTTGTTTTTCAACCTTATCTTTCACAAAATATCACGCGTATAATCGCGCGTATAACATATTCGATAATAAAAGCGATCGCGCGTTTCGTGAATGGAAGACGCGAGATCGTAATCATCGGACAAACGCTCGAATATTCTATTATTTTCGATTTGCCCGGCGCAAACAACGTCGAGGGATTCGATAATTATCAGAGCATCCCCAAACATCGTTACTAACCGACCGCCTCCGCGTTTCTCTCTCACTCTCTCCCTCTTCCCGCCCTCTCTTGCCAAACATTATGCGCACCGTTTAATGAGATTGATGCAATCGTCCGATGCATTTAATCCTGCCAATTTACATTGCGCCCTAATATTGTGCGCGAGCATTCCGCTAATGAAGTCGCTAATGAGAAACAGAAACATTCGCCTCGCACTCTCGTGTTGTTTTCGATAGATTAGACAACCGCAGAAAATTGTAATCGAGCCGCGAGAGAAAATTCGCAACGCGCTCTTTATTCGGCGATCGATTGAGTTTTGATGCATTATTGACATTTATATGTGCCGATATAAAATATGTTGCGCAATTAAAACCAACAGATATTTTGTAATCGACTGAGGAAACTCTTTTACAGTAGAAATCGTTTAACTCTCTGATTCATATGTACGAGTAAATTTGTCCTCTAGATTTTTTTCTTACTATCAAACCTTGTTTTCCAAACAACTTTATTGACGTTTGTTTCTGCCTCGACAAAAATTCGACCAAGGATTATTTTCTGTTAGACTTTTAAGCTCTTTTTGAAAAAGCTCTGTTTGATGATTGATGAAACAAATACCGGAATCGCACGTGTAACGGTAGTTTTCCCGAATTTTTATTCGAAACTCGTCAATCCGCAATCTCGAGACAACCAAGACACGCTTTTTGCGAGCGCGCCGCACGCGGTTGATTTCACCGCAGTGCGGATGTGGCTTCGGAACCGATGTGAATACCGTACCCAGGATTAGAGCACCACGTTTAGTCGTTCGCCGGACTGGCGCGGCGGACCGACGATTAACGATTTTATGGAAGCTCGTCTAATGGGATTATCGGATTACTTCCGTGTCGGTACGAGTACTCGCGCGCAGTTTATTACTCGCCGCAACGTGGATTATGTTCTCATTCTTGAGATCGCCGTCGACGCCAACTGTATCTTTCGAGATTTCGGATGTGTTTCCCGGCAATAGCGGCAATTGTTGGCGTCGTGACTAACGGACGGCTCGCAAGTACGATCGTTAATTCTTGCT
Organism: Pseudomyrmex cubaensis; assembly: GCA_014825685.1. Classification (NCBI taxonomy): domain Eukaryota; kingdom Metazoa; phylum Arthropoda; class Insecta; order Hymenoptera; family Formicidae; genus Pseudomyrmex; species Pseudomyrmex cubaensis. The sequence goes on along the minus strand of QVOA01004981.1, from coordinate 4,158 downwards.
TTAATAAATTGAGCCGGTCGTTTTGCTCACCAACGTGATTCAATAATTGAAAATCTTTAATTAAAGAAAATTTCCTATTATTCGCGAAGTGTATTACAGTCGGAAAAAATATGTAACAATATATAGTTTTATATCAATTCCTATGGTTCTTTACATATTAGTTTTTCGAAAAAAGATCGAAGTTTTTCTTTAATTTTCAGAAAAGCTCTTTGCTCTTGTAATACTTCAACTAATCTTCTCGTAATTATTTTTTTTTAGTTTTTTGTTCCTATTAAAAGAACGTGTAAAATTAATTAAATCCATTAGCTACCTCCATAAAATATTATTTGAAAATATCAGATTGACATGCTTCTAGAATAACTTCTATTTCGGTGGAGAAACTATAAGATTAAATATTTTTAGAATGTTATCACGATGGCGTGTAATCGAATTCGTTTATTTTATTTGTGCTTATTGTTTAATTTTTACACCTTTACGGAACACGCGCGCGCGCTAAGAGTATACGTATATATATATGAGAAACAGATGTTTCTATCGTTATCGGATTTAATTTACTTTCTTTCTAAATAATGAAGTAATAAAGTTACATTGTCGTTACAGGATTTCTTATTGCCCTTATATTACCGCTTTTCGATGCGGAAATAGAGCGGCACGCTATAGCAAGGAAACTGCGTTTCCGTTTCTCTTCCAAGAAAACCAAAACAAAAAAAAAAAATAGGTAGAAGCAGCACGGACACGCTCGCAATTTATATCGTCATAAATATATTTACGGTTATAACTCCGGCTTCGATATTGCTAAACGCACGACGCTTTATTTCATAGCTTCCGGAAATAGATCCGTCGACTTTCCGCGTCCCTAGAATCGATACTCCGATAAAATCCCGCCGGCCGTTCGAAAACAATCCGCGCTTATTTCCCTTCGCGAAACACTGCCTCGCGTATATATTCCCTTCCCCCCGGCGGGAATCATGCGCGTATCCGGCCGGCGAAAAGACAGGAGGAGAATATCGGGGATATCCGGTTCGCCGCGATGACTCGTGTGTCAACTCTTCGTTATCAAAAACTATCGTCAGAAATCCTCGGATCCGCGTGATCAACTAATTTTTTTTCAAATTGTAAAAATTTATATATATTTTTCAAGTCTTCGAATTTTAAATACACGCGCACAACTGTAGCTTCTCCGATTTATAATATATTTTTAAAATTTTATAAATGTTGTATATAAAAATACTTCGAGGTTTTTCATACACTTTTTTTTACATTTTTTTCTGTTTCTAAAGACATCCAAGAATGATCGCCTTTAGACCTGAAAAAAAATTATCACTCTAACCTGAGGAGTCGGTTACGATGGAAACCCCACGCACAGACGTGTCGTCCACGACTTGAAAATCGTTGTCTAGAGATTAGAGTGCCTCCGGTGCCGTATGGGGAAAAACGGCGAAACTTCTTCCCTCCCTTCCCCCAATCTGTAGGAGGTAACGACTCCCGCGTGTGCGGATGAGAGCCGCGATGCGTCTCGATTACCCAGAGTACAACGGGGGGGGGAAAGAAAAATGTGACTCGCTGATAGCCCGCGTTTTTCACGGCTCGAATGCTGGAAAGTTCTTGCGCGTCATTGTGCCGCGGATTTAACTCTCCGCAGCGACGACTGCGAACGAGCTTTTTCTAATTTCGCGCTAAGCCCCTCGACCCTCGCATTCGTCGTGCGCGCGTGCTAAAGTTTCTTTATTAACTTGTTCTGACACGCGGAGTTGGCGAACTTTTTTTTTTTGACACATGCCATAAAAGAAAGAGATTTCTTGTTATCTCATTTAATTTCATTTATTGCGCATAGCGTGTACAGACACAGCAAATCATTTTTTTATCTCCGATAAGATTGTTTCTTTTTTTCTTTGTTTTTTCGTTTTTACTCTCTCGCTTAAAACTTAATTTTATTATTTAAAAAATGTTCTTTTTGGTATATTTCTCACTTGTCATTTATATTTCTCTCTTGTCATTTATATTTCTCTCTTGTCATTTATTATTCAAGAAAATGTATCGCCAGGGACGATCGTGATCGTTTCTTTTACAAACACGAAAGTCAAGAAAATAGGACAGAAATGGATTAGTTCCCATTACTGTTCCACTTGCCGAATGCGGAGCTCACCCTCCGTAGGAATACGATCCTGCTCACGGAGGTCAACGTGAAAAAAAATGCGTTCTCGGAACATGCGGAATAGCTGCGCGCCACCGAGGCCTTCGCAAACACACAAAGTACACCATCACATACCTTCTTTCTCGTACGGCAGTCGCACCCTCCGTCGATATTCGAGGACGTTTTCAATCAAGGGACAATCATCCCTCGACGAGCAATCCAAGTTCTATCGGATCTGCAGCCTGCCGCGTTTCTCGTCTCCCCGACGAGACACGCGGCTAGAGATTCGTCTCTCCTTTCCCCATCCACACTTTTCCACCTTTTCTTCTCTCGCGTTCTCTTATCCGAACAACGACAGGAATAACTTCCGCCACGCACCCTCAGCGATGTCCCCGAAATGTATCGATATTGCGGGATGCGTGCGAGAGGTGTAATAATGCTACCCTGCATTTCGAGCGACGTCGAATGATGTTCTCGCAATTGGTCCCATATATCCTCATAGCGATCTCAATCAGAACGACTTCAATCACGATCGGATTTCTCGTCAGTAAAGAAATAAGGAATATTCGCTATTGCGTGTTTTCATATAAAACTATTTCGAGTACATAAAGTCATGAAAAATAATTATTAATTGCAAAGATTAATTGCAAAAAAATGGTTTTTGCGTGCTGTCTCGAAAAATTCACGAGCGATATAAAAAAAACATCTCGATTTTTAATTATTTATTACTAAGTCCTGAAACGAAAAGGATCAGAGTGATAGACTACAGTTTCTATTAAATATTGAATTTATTATTTCAAATATTCTATTTGATAGGTACACGAGATAGATTTCATATCTTCAATATCTCAAAACCTCGCAGCAGGGTAGTAACAATCAGAGCGACTAGTAAAAAAACGAGTTAGTGATGTGTGCAATTTCGCATATTTAATAATAAAAAGATTTCGCGACATTTGTACATAGATATGTAATACGGTATAATATTTCTTTCTCTTGAAAAAAAAAAAAAAAAGAAGGACGGATAGAAAGCCACCTCGCCATCATCGCCCGGTATTTCAGTCTCGTACGCTGAATTCGAGAGTGAGATCGAATCGGATTATCCAACGCGAAATAGCTGGAATGGAATCGAAGATTCTACCATTGTGATATTAATGCGAAATTTCGATACAACGTGCTCTACTGCTCTGTAACACGTGGAAAATCGCAGAGGATCTCATTTCGTCGGAATATTACGCGCGGTAGAATTCATATAGTATAACATTAACTTGTCAACTCGATATGATAACGATAGACTACGAAATCGAGAAAGAAAGAAGAAAAATTATAGAAATGTAATATTCCGAAGTAAAAGAATAACTATCATATTTCTTTTTTTTTTTCGTTTGTTTTTATTTTAATTTAACGCAAGTAATAATTGAACGCGTTAATTGTTAATTGTTAAAAATGAACTGCTCTTGTTTATGGAACATACACAGTTTTACGCTGAGACTTACAACAATGCGAAAAAATAAATGGGGGAAAAAAAGAGCTCCGGGCTAGCTAATTTGCGCGTTGGATAATCCGCTTGCAAGCTCGTCAAAAAGTTCCGCGATTGGCGCAGCGGGAGGAAACTGGATACATGATCGCTTCGAATTTGCATAGTCTAGACCTCATTTACTTACGCGAATTGTCGAAGTAAAGCGGCAACGACCGATCGTCGTTGCTGCGCAAGCAGTTCTCTCAGCGATTTACCGAACCGTAACCGAATCTAGGTCAAATGAGCAATCGGAAAGTCTGTTTACCGAGTACAGTATGTTCATGGAAATACCCAAGCAGTATCAATAATGCAGTAAGCAATTATACCGGTTGACTACTGGCAAACATAACAAATGCAACAAAGAAACGCTTAGGAATTTTTTATCGCTTACAATCGAACGGAAATAAAATCTTTTAAATATAATAATAAAAATAAATACGGCTCGAAGGAATCAAAATAAGAAAGTAAAAACCAAAAAGCCAAAGGTCCTAGGTGTAGGTGGACGTTA
>QVOA01004980.1:0-24716 GCA_014825685.1 Pseudomyrmex cubaensis | reverse complement strand
TTGCCCTTTTTCTAAAAGCGGTCTTATGGCCTTAGAGATAATTTTTCCTTTTTCGTAACGTGATATCGTGCATGGACCATGATACATATTATCACGAAGAAAAAAGCAAATACCGCCTTTAATATCATTATTAGGAAAGCAATCATTTCCATTAGGAAAATCATGCAGCTCCTTTATATGCGTATCATTCAGCATAATATGACGAAAATCATCTAGGCCCATACCACCAGAATACCAGCGAGCAGGAATAATCATACAAAGATAGCGTGGATTAAGCTTCTTAGCTTGCTCAATAAAAAGATGATAAAGCGGTTTTGCTTGGGCGCCATAGCCGCCGCTTTTCATTTGATAGGGTGGGTTGCCGATAATAACATCAAATTTCATATTAAAAAGATCTTCTGGTGTTTTTGTATGAATAAAAGGATAGGCATAATCTTCTGCATCGTCATCACGGTCATGAATGATTTTTTGAGATACTTTGCAGAAGCGACAAGAGTTATTTTTAAAATCATGCATTGATGATGGGAAAAGAATATTCCCTTGATGATTTTGAAAAGCCTGTGCCTTTGGAAAAGCATGAGAAATTGAATATTGGCTTGAAGCATCTTTAGAGCAATAGAGGGTTCTTCTTGAAATCAGAGCCGTAATATGTGTAATAGCGATGCCGAATATTTGCTTTGTAAAAATATGGGTGATGCGTTCTTCTTGATTAGGGATATGGGTTTCTAATCCTTTAAGGAGGCGTTTAGCGATTTCACGAAGGAAAACGCCTGATTTTGTCATAGGGTCAAGAAAGCGTATTTGTGGATTTGACCATAAATCATTTGGTAATTGATCCAGCATCTTGTTCACAATAGGTGGAGGGGTAAAAACCTCATCACTGCTTAGGCTCGCTAAGCAATTCAAAATATCAGGTTTATTATCTTCTATCATGGGTCAAAGTCTTATTCTCTGTTATCATTTTTGCCATTTCATCAATTGATAAGGCGGGTTCATTCAATGCTAAAATAGGTTCTGAAGAGAGATTATATTCTTTTGTCGTAGGATTAAAGAGATCTTCTTGCGTGTCTATTTCGCTATATTTAAAGATTCTTTTTTTGATTTTATCGTTTTCTATTGTCCATTCTGAAAAAGTGATGAGATTATTAAGATGAGGCGGGGTGCACATTTTTAATGTATCGCCCCATATAATATTATGTCTTAAAATATCATCTAAGACGATTATATAATTTTTTAGATTAATTTCTGTGCGTTCTTGGCGCCCATAATGGTCTAAAGTGATTTTTTTAAGCCTTGCATGGCATTCTTCGATATTATCTTTTTGAATATCGATACCATAGAGCGCACCTACAGCGATGAGTGAATAAAGTGCATAATATTTTGGATCATTATGATAAAGTTTTTCAACTGTTGCGAGTTTATGTTCAAGAAATTGAATAAAGAAATTTCCTGTACCGCATGCAGGCTCTAAAATACGTGACTCAATGCGATAGGCTTCATCGCCTAAGAGTTCTATCATGCGTTTAACTTCGCGTTCGCTTGTGAAGACTTCTCCATGATCGCGAACACGTTCTTTGGATTTAATTTGTTCTGAAATATGTTTAATTTCTGTTTTAAGAAGTGATTCTTGCATGAAAATCCCTTTAATAATGTGTGATCAAGTTCATGATTAATATTGTGAAATATGTGTTTTAGTAGCGTTCATACGTGCACGTTGTTGGCGTGAAGTATAAGGGTGGCGTTTAACAGGGCTTGTGATTGTATTTTCTGGTGCTGTTGGGCCGCCAAAGCCTAAGAAGCCAATATGCTTATCGGCTTTTCCGCCATCAATTAAGAGTTTTTTAGGAACAGAAGCGGGGGCTGTTAAGGCAGATTTCCCATGAAGATTAATATGATGCCCATTTTTATCGCTTGTAATATCATCATGCTGCATATCATCCATCAGATGCCCATCAGGATTATAAGTACGCATTGAAAGAAGTAGGAACATAATATCGTTACGTCCAAGATCGATAGCCATATCAAGAGGTGTTTGATCGAGGACGTTCTTAGCATTGACATCAGCACCGCGATTAAGCGCTTCTTTGGCAGCCATAAGAGAGCCGTTATTAATTGCATCGAAAAGCGCATCTGTTGGATTGAGATCAAGACGTGAATGGGTTTGATCTTCATCATCACTTTCCGCTCCAGGAATAGCAGAAGGTGGCGCAGCGCGGTGTGCCTCTTTACGGGCTTCGCTCTTTTTTTGTGCTTCCATGGCGTCTTGTTCTGCTTCAGCTTCATCTGCTGATTGAGCATGTGCATGATGGAGAGGGTAGGAGAGTAAGGACGTGCAACTAAAACTTATCATGAGAGAGGCACGAATAAGGCGAGGGAAGGAAAGGGTAAATAATTTCATAGCGCGTGGTTCTTTTCTTAGAATTGGGATGAGACGAATAGGGGTGAGTGAAAATATGTGTTAAATATGAGGGAATTTTGCATGATGATAAAGTCTATCTTCCTTCTCTTCGCCACCCGAAAGCAAGAAGTCCAAGAATAATGATCAAGCTCAGCCAATTGGGTAAGAGGGAGATAAAATGATCTTTACCTGGAATGGGTGCCTTTTGTAATGGAACGCCTATCCAATCTTTACCGTAACTTTTATCATTTGAGAAGATTTGTTGAATATGAGGAATAGAAAGATGTGCAAGAGAGCCAAGCCAGAAAATACCGCCATGAGATTGCTTGATAATAGGGCTTAATTTTTCTGCTGTTACGCGAAGGTCATTATTTTCAAGAGGGTTCACATTCGCAATATCTGTAAAAGCGGAAAGTGCGCCTTGTTTTACTGTCCAAATACCAAGATCATTAGATTGCTCTAAAGAGAGTTTATAGCTGCCACGAAGGATAGAATGCGTGCCATAAGGCATGAGTTTAAGAGAAAATTCTTCATGGGATGGCGTGATAATATGGGCATCTTGAGGTTGCGTGGTCTCATTTCCATAAAGTTGCACAATGAGGTGATTATTTTCAATTTTTGCTTCTAAGCGATGTTCTTCTAATTCTGGCTCTTTCATGAGCCAATGAGAAAGACGGCGTAAGAGCTCTGCTTGAGGGCCTTGATTTTCGCCCCCACGTGACCATAGCCATATTTGGTCAGACATGATCATCGCAACACGCCCTTTGCCTTTATGATCAAGCTGTAAGAGGGGGGTGCCATTTTCTGTTTGTAAGAGTGTTTCGCCATCGACATGGTCTGTTTTAAGGGCACGATACCAAGCGCCCCATTTTTTATTTGGATTGGTAAAAGGTGGGTCTGCAAGTGTTGCGGTGACAGGATGGCGAAGCCCTAATTTTGTAAGGCTTGGGATAAAGCGTTTTATCATGACACCATTAGGGGCAATATGGGCAGGTAGAATTGTGCTCAGAGGTGTTTCTTGCAGGCTTCCTGTCTTTGTCATTTCAGGGCCGGAAACAATTAAGAGACCGCCACCTTTTTGCACAAAATTACTAATATTTTTGAGATAATCCTCGGGAAGAATATTTTCATTACGGAAACCGTCTAAAATAATAAGGTCAAAACTATTAATTTTTTGTTCAAAAAGCTCATGGGTTGGAAAAGGGATCAGTGCGAGATCTGAAACGGGTGTATCATCAATAGTCTCAGGTGATCGTAAAATAGTAAAATGTACGAGATCAACTGAAGGGTCAGATTTAAGAAGTTGGCGCCAAACACGCGCTGCTTGATTAGGTTCACCTGAGACAAGAAGAACTTTTAAGCGATCGCGCACCCCTTTAAGATGTAAGATAGCATTATTATTTTGCAGAGAGGCTTCATTTTCTAAAGGCGTTGCAAAAAGTTCTTTGAGTGTCAGGCCAGGTTGTGTGATGGGAACTTCTAAATCAACAGCTTGCCCAGAAATTGTGCTTGCAATGAGTGAGGCATTACCATCTTTTTTACGTTCCATAATATCAACAGGGCGCCCAGGTGCTATGCCTGTATCATCAACTTGAACGCGAATATGTGCTTTTTGCCCAACCATCACATAAGGAGGCGCATTTAAAATACGTAAATGGCGATCAATTTCTTCATGTTGGCTTAAAAGTAGAAGATGGAGAGGGATTGGGTGTTTATGATTATAGAATATTTTTGGAAGTTTTTGCGGTGTATCGTGATTTTGCCCATCTGTTATCAGAAAAATAGCAGAAAGATGTGTATAATTAGGCATTTCTCTTTCTAGGGCTTCAAAAATATGTGTGCCTTGACCGTGCCCTCCTGTAATATCTAATTCATGAATATGGAGATTAGTTAGCGACCCTGCTTCTTTCTTTAAGCGTTCCGCTGCTTGGTTTAAGATTTTTTGACGATCATTAATTTGTGCTGATGGGCTATGATCTAGAACAAGGAGAACATCTTGTGGTTGGATCTGCCATGTTGGCTGTGTTAATTGTGGATGTGCAAGCCATATGACCGCAATAGTTGCAGCGAGGGCGCGCCAAATAAGTCCACGTACGCGCTGTAATAATCCATAGGCTCCTAAGATAATGCATAAGCATGCCATAGAAATGAGGATATAAGGTGAAAGGCTTGGAATCCAAATAAGGTTATTCATGGTTCTGTTGTCTCCATTTCGCCATTTTCACTTTGTGAATCATCTTGCATATTTTTAAGGCGTTTAAGCATGTCAGGATAAAGGCGCTGGTCATTTTTATAGTTCCCTGTGAGGGCATAAATAACCATATTCATTCCAGTACGATAAGCAAGAATACGTTGTGATTCTCCATCTGGTAAAACAGCAAAGCGATGGTCATTATTGCTATCAACTGCCCAAGCATGAGCCCAATCGCTATTACCTATAATGACAGGGCTTACCGCATCACCATCATCATTTCCAGCGCGTGCAATATAGGTTTTTTGGTTATTAATACGACCGGGGAATTGTTTAAGAAGATAAAAACTATGGCTTAGCGTATCTTGATCGCTAATTTCTTTTAGTGGTGGAATATCAAGATTTTTTGTTGCATTTCTTAGGGCTTGGTGGGTTGCACTTCCATTATCGCCATCAAGAAGACTATCAGCACCCATCTCATCAATAATAAGAAGCCCTCCATGATGCATATAATCATTTAAAGCATCAATTTGAGGCGGTGTGATATGTGTATTAGGCTCAATAGCCCAATAAATTATGGGATAAAAGCCAAGATTATCTTGCCCTAATGTGATACCAACAGCTTTACCAAGATGGGTTGTGCTTCTTTGGTTAATGAACTGGGTTAATCCATCAAGTCCTTCTTGTAAGACAATATTCATCTCATTATTTTGTGAGGTAATATAGGCAAGTTTTGTCTCTAATGCAGCTGGTGGGATCTCGGAACTATTAGAATTAGCAGCGTAAGAATAGGGGATATGGCAGCTTGCATAAGAGATAATGATGATGAGGCTTGTGCGTTTAAGAATACGCGTTAATGCACCTGCACGCCTAAGAGAGAGAACCCCATCAATAAGGAGAAGGGCTAGGGCAAGTTCTGTCATTAATGGACCGAGTGGATATTCTACTTGGAGATGATCTGGGTTGCGTGCGCTTCCAAGAAGTGGCTCAATCTTAAGAGAGGATCCTGCATATGTGAGATTAAGAGGATAGGTTCTCAGATTTGTTCCATAATAGCCCGCTTGAAGGAATGGGCTTAATTTTGGATTTTTTAAATCTATAGGAAGCGGTGTTACTGTTGAAGATGGAGGAGAGAGCATGCCATTTTTATCAAGAATACGCCAAGGGGGTAGGTTATTGAGTGTATATGTTTGTGGTATTTCTTGAGTGTGAGAAAGGAGCGCTGCTTGTTGGGCAAGGCGTTCTAGCATTTCTGGAAAGAGCTCGGAAAAAACAAGATTGGACCAATTAGCTGTTGGTGTAATATGGAAGAGAACGATAATTCCTTTGCCTTGTGTGCGCATTGTCACAAGAGGTGTGCCATCTTCTAAGGTTGCCCAAACATGGTCTTCTAAATTATTTGAAGGCTGCGCTAAGATTTGTCGCTTAATTGTAATATCGCTTGGAATATTTAGGCCTGCAAATGGTGATTGTGGTGAGAAATTCGCTATTTTTTGCGCAACTCCCCAAGACATAGCGCCGCCTAATTGCCGCTTACCTTGTAAGAGCGGAACAGGAATAAGATTTTCTTCAGCACTAATATCATCAGCGATATTTTCTTGTGCGAGGTTATCTCCAGCAAATCTTACAAGCATGCCCCCTTTTTCGATCCAGTCTCTTATATCATTCTTGTTTTCAGCAGTGATAGCGCCATCTGGTGCAATAAGAAGGGTTATAGGATCTTTAAGGAGATGGTGGGTGTCGTCAATTGTAACATTATCAAAATTTTTAATAGCGCGTGAGAGATAGAAGGCACTACCTGTAAGAGGAATATTATCGCCAGAGAGATGAATAAGACCAATAGCTGCTTGGCTTTGCGATGCATTAAGGAGGAAAATGCCTTCTGGTGCGGGAACATGCTCTATTTTTAGAGCATTAAGAGGAAGAGATAAGGCTTGAGGAAGGGCTACATGAATGGGATGGTTTGTTTTGACATTCCAATGATAAATTGTATTAAAATGCCCATTGGGGCTGAGATTAAGACCTTGTAGGGAAATGCTATTAGATGCGCATCCTGGAAGTGTTTCGGCTATAAATTCTTCATGTTTTTTCAATAATGGATGAAGCGTTACAATATCGCAGCTTGGCCAACGAATATCTTCAACATCATCAGCAAGTGATAGCGGCTTTTCAAGTGCATCTTCATAGCCATCTGCAATGGAATCTGAAAGAAAAATAACATGCGCATTATGAAGCAGCGCACTCATTTCAGGCGAGGTGAGATGTTGTGCCAGTAATTGCCGATCTGGTGACCAATTTTGTGGATGAAGTTTAAGAAGGGCTGTTTGAAGTTCTTCTTGTCGCATAGGGGTCATAGGCGGGGCCCATTCACCATTTTCATTGCGTGCTGTAAGAAGAATTGTCACATGACCACGGGCACGTAATGTTGCTTCTGCAAGGGCTTGGAGGGTTTTAAGGCGTTCTGACCAATGAGAAAAAGATGCCCATCCATTATCCATAATGAGCACAAGTTTTTGTGCTTTGAGATCTTTTTGCTCTGCAGGAAGAATAACAGGATTAGAAAAAGCGATAATAAGGCTGGCAACAGCGCATATTCTTAAAATAAGCAACCAAAGAGGAACGCTTGAGGCATCATTATGATGCGGGCGAAGATGCACCAAGAGGGGCGTTGGTGGAAAAATTTGTTCTTTTGCTTTTGGTGGCAGTGCGCGAATAAGCCACCAAATGGCTGGGAGAAGGAGAAGAAAGCAAAGATAAAGCGGTGCTGTCAGTATCATGCTTATAATCCTAATTGTTTATGGATTTGAAGAAGAAGAGGCAGGAGAGGATTGCTTGTTACATGGGTAAAGAATTCATTATGTGCCCCTTTGAGATAGACAAGCTGTGAAAGATGTTTTGCAAATGCTTCCTGATAAGATTTTTTAAGATGTTCAACAGCGGGGAGGATAATATTGGGGCTGCCTTCTGGATCTGTAAATTCTATGCGTCCTTTATAAGGGAGGCTAAGTTCTGCAGGATCATGGAGGGCAAGAAAGAAAGTTTTCCCAGGGCGTTTACGACAGAGAGAGAATATATGCTGATACTCTTCTTCATCCCATAAGAAATCGCTAATAATAAGGAGTTGTGAATGGGGCGGGGCGTGTTTAATTGGGATAATATCGCGATGGTGTGTTTTAGGATGATGTGTTTTAGAATGTGTCTTTTGTAATTCTTGCCCTAAAATGGCAAGCTGGGCGATGTTATGATAGGTTTTTCTTTGTCCTAAAATTTGAACATGTTCCCCAGTTTTCATCGCACATTGTGCAAGGCTTAAGGCAATTGTGAGGGCAAGGTGATGTTTTTGAGGAAGTATTTTGTCTGAATGCCATTGCATAGAGGCAGAAAAATCTATCCATAGGCTTAAATTATGTGGTGTTTGATGTTCTCTTTCCTTGACCCATCTTACTGAAGGGTCAGAAGAGCGTGCTGATTGTCGCCAATCAATATAGGCAGCAGGTTCATGAGGTTGATGCGGGCGGAATTGCCAAAAATTTTCACCAATACCAACGCGTCTTTTCCCATGCCTTCCTTGTTGCATAAGGCGTGCCATCTTGCCAGCTGATAAAATAAGTTCTGGGAGCAGGGCTGGGGGCTGATGGTGCTGATAGGGTTTATTTTTCTTTTTGCGTTGCAGAAAGGAAGGGGGCTTGAGCACAATAATGCCTATAATTTTATCAGAGCAAGAGATTAGAGATGAGCAGCGACATGGTCGGCTATAATCATTTCTGGTGTAATATTTTCTGCTTGTGCATTAAGGGTTAAGCCTAAACGATGGGCAAGCACAGGTACAGCAAGCTCTTGTAAATCATCAATACTTGGTGAAAGGCGCCCACCTAGGAGCGCGCGTGCACGTATTGCCATCATTAGTGCTTGGGCTGCGCGTGGTCCTGGACCATAATCTAAGGTATCGGCGAGTCTATCAGGAGAGGCAGGATCTGAAGGGCGAAGGCTTCTGACGAGGTCTAAAATCGCATTGACAAGCTTTTCACCAACTGGAAGCGCGCGAACAAATGATTGTGCTTCACGTAATTCTTTGGCTGAAAGCAGGCAGGGAAGCTCTTCTTGTTCTACACCTGTTGTTTGAAGAAGCATTTGACGTTCAGCTTCGCGTGATGGAAAATCAAGATTAATCCGCATCATAAAGCGGTCAAGTTGCGCTTCTGGGAGTGGATATGTGCCTTCTTGTTCAATGGGGTTTTGTGTTGCAAGAACATGAAAAGGTCGAGGGAGGGGCCAAGTTTTATCCCCTTGTGTGACAATTTTTTCTGCCATTGCTTGCAGCAGAGCTGATTGTGTTCGTGGGCTTGCGCGATTAATTTCATCGGCAAGAACGAGCTGACCAAAAATAGGGCCTAATTCAAAACGAAAACGCTTCTTTCCACGCTCATCTTCATCAAGAATTTCTGCACCTGTAATATCAGAGGGCATTAAATCGGGTGTGAATTGAATACGTGTAAAATCAAGACCGAGCACTTTTGCACAGCTATTGACAAGCAAGGTTTTACCAAGCCCAGGCGCCCCCATAAGCAGCGCATGACCGCCACTTAAAAGTGTGATGAGGACATTATCAATCACTTCTTTTTGACCAAGAACAGATTGTCCGATTGTGCGGCTAAGTTGCTCTAATTTTGGCGCTAGGCGGTCAATATCTGCAAGATCAGTATTGTCCATAAAGGTAGCACTTGCATTATAGGTTCTAAGAGGGGCTTGATTATCCATCGTAAGATCCAGAATTCCTTAAAGCATTATCGAAGAGGGAGCGTGCGTGCGTAAAGAGAGTTTAATATAAATCTAGATGAAATGAGAGAGAATTTTTATAAAATAGTGCATTTAGAAGATTTCTCATAGCCTAATATAAGAGAGGGGGTTTTATCATAGCATCTTAATACCCAGTTTGCATAAGTAAGATTATTTATTATCTAGAAGATGAGAGGGTTATATGACAGTAGGCTCTAATGAGAGGAAAGAAGAGTGTCAAATACGTCAAGTAACAGAGATGCACAATATTCATGATCACCATGAAAGCAAAAGAATAGAGATAAGGGAAGAGCGTTTTTTACCTTTTTTAATTCGCCGTGATGGATGTTGGCTTTATCGTGGCAGTGAGATTAAGAGAAAAGAACTGATTTGCCTTTTTGCTTCTTTTTTACAACGTGATGAAGAGGGACAATATTGGCTTGAAACACCAACAGAAATGGGGAAAATTCATGTAGAAGATGTTCCCTTTATGGCTGTTGAGCTTGATTTTAAAGGGCATTCCCAGCATCAAAATCTTTGCTTAAGAACGAATATGGATCAGCTTCTTTGTGTTGGTGAAGAACATCCTCTTCTTTGTGATTGGAATCGCCCCCATGGTGAAGGAAGCCCGCCTTATATTTTTGTAAGAAATGGAAGAGGTACACATCCTATCTTAGCGCGTGTGAGTCGTGCTGTATGGCTAGAATTAGCGGCTTTAGCGGTAGAGGGGCATGTTTGTGGCGTGCCTTGTTTGGGTGTGTGGAGCAGGGGCTGTTTTTTTCCGCTTTCCCCTTTAGGGGGTTGAGGCTATTGGGTAATGATATCTTAAAATCATGCAAGCATTAGCGGTATTAGAGGCATATTGTGGATAGTTTGAATCTTAGAGAAAAGCTTACAAGGCTCCCGACATATGCGGGCATAGAAACTTTGTGGAATATCCTCCCTAATGCGCGACTTGTTGGGGGGTGTGTGCGTGATCTTATTCTTGGCTATGAAATTCATGATATTGATTTAGCAATTTCTCTTCCCCCTCAAGAGATAATGGCGATTTTAGAAAAAGAGAAGATTCGTGTTTTCCCAACAGGGATAGAGCATGGTACTGTGACTGCTGTGATTGATGGGCATCATTATGAGATCACAACCTTAAGGCGTGATATTGAGACAGATGGACGCCATGCGCAAGTTGCATGGACACAAGAATGGCACGAAGATGCAGCGCGGCGTGATTTTACCATTAATGCCCTCTTTCTTGATAAAGAGGGGAAGCTTTATGATTATTTTTCTGGTATTGAAGATTTAAAGAATAATATCGTTCGATTTGTTGGCGATGCAGAGCGGCGCATTGAAGAAGATGCATTGCGGATTTTAAGATTTTTTCGCTTTTCCGCACGTTATAGCCATTGGGAGAGAGAACATCCATTAGAAATAGCGGCTTATAATGCTATTGAGAAGAAGAAATCTCTTATAGGAACACTCTCTGCAGAGCGTATCGCCTCAGAATTATTGAAAATTCTTGCAGGGCCTCATATAGTTCCTTTGCTTATTTCTATGGAGAAAATAGGCGTTTTAGAGGAAATTTTTCCTTCTTATACGCTTGATCGTTTTAGAAAATTGATAGAAGCTGGGCATATCATAACACCAAAAAATAAAGAATTGGGTGAGAATAAACAAGAGGCGCTCATTGAAACAGGTGTTATTTTAAGATTATATGCACTGACCTCTCATGCGCAATATGGTAAGAAATTAAAGCTTTCTAATATTATTATAACGCATTTACATGCCTTAGAAGCGGAGCGCCCTCAGCCTTCGCATCATTGCTCTGATGATGCGATGAGACGTTTACTTGTTTGTTATCGCCGTGTTTTATTGAGAGATAAATCTTGGCTTACTCAAATTGATGAGTGTGAAAATAAAGAGCAAAAAGGGCAAAAAGAGCAAAAAGAGCAAAAAGATCAAGAAAATGCACAGAAATGGAAAGCGTGGCGTGATAAAATCCTCTTAATAGAGCAGCCAGTTTTTCCGCTTATTGGTAAGGATTTGTTAGAATTAGGGATAAAGCCCGGGCCTGAAATTGGGCAATTATTAAAACATGTTCAAGCTTGGTGGATGCGTGAAGGCTGCCATCCTGATAGGCATGCATGTATAGAACAGCTGCGTCATATTATAGCTTCTTAAATTATAGTGATAAATTATAGTGATAAGTCATAGTGATAAGTCATAGTGATAAGTATAGTGATAAGTATAAAGCAATGGTAAGAGCATCTTTTTCGCATAGCCGCGATGATATAAGGAGCTATAAGCTCCTTCTTCGTTTATGGAGGGAAGAAATTTGTCATTATAAGGGTCGGCTTTCCCTTATTTTTTTCCTTACAATTGCGATGTCTTTATTAACAGCGCTTTATCCTTTGGTGATTAAGCACGCGATTGATATGTTTACTTCTCATGATCGCCGTATCCTTTATCAAGTGCCGATAATTGTGATAGGGCTTACAAGCCTTAAAGCCTGTTCACAATATGGGCAGAATATTGCAGTTCAAAAGCTTGTCCTTCTTATTGTTCGCTCTATACAAGTAAGATTATTTCAGCATTGCCTTTATATTGATATTGCTTTTTTAGAAGAAGAATCCCCCGCGCAATGGGCTGCACGTTTTACAACAGATGCATTATCTATTCGTGAAGCTTTAACGCGTTCTGTGAATGCTTTGGGAGATGTCATAACGATTACTGGTCTTGTATTTTCTATGATTTGGATGGACTGGGAGTTAAGCCTTATCGCTGTTATTCTCTATCCTCTTGCCTCTATTCCAGTGCAAAAATTAGGCAGGCGTGTTCGGAAATCTTCTAAAGGGATGCAAGAAAAAATAGGAGAAACCTCAGCTTTATTATATGAAACTTTTTCACTTTCTCGCCAAGTGAGAGTATATGGATTAGAAGCAAATGAAGAGAGGCGTATAGGGCATGCGCTTAATTATTTGCATGATATTTTTCTTAATATTGCGGTTAATCGTGCGCGCCTTGATCCTATTTTAGAAGTGATTGGCGGGGCAGCGATTGCCTTTGTGCTTGGTTTTGCGGGCTGGCGTGCTGCAATGGGTGGCGCAACATTAGGTGATTTTACCGCCTTTATTGCAGCCCTCTTTGCAGCATCACGTCCTTTACGGGCTTTAGGGTCGCTTAATAATGCCCTACAAGAAGGATTAGCGGGGATTTCTAGGATTTTTCTTGTTTTAGATCATCCGATAAAAACAGTGTTACAAGCAAAAGATTCCTTATCGCCAAAATTTGATGGCATGCTTTCTTTTCATAATATTTCTTATCGTTATTATGATGGTCATCATGCGATATATAATCTTTCTTTTGATGTTAAAGCAGGAGAAAATGTTGCATTAGTTGGGGCAAGTGGCTCAGGAAAATCGACTATTTTATCTCTTATCCCACGTTTAAGAGAGCAAGATGAAGGGCATATTTTCTTTGGGAATCAAAATAGTGCGCATTTAGCACTTAAAGAATTACGTGCAGAAATTGCCTATGTTGCACAGGAGAGTGTGCTTTTTGATCTCTCTATTTTAGAAAATATACGTCTTGGTAAAATGGCGGCAAGTAATGAAGAAATTAAGAGGCTTTGTGAGGATTTAGGTCTCGATTTTATTGATGACTTACCTGATGGTTTGCAGACAATTGTAGGGCCTGGTGGGCAGCGTTTATCGGGTGGGCAAAGGCAGAGGATAGCATTGGCACGCGCCTTATTGCGTAATCCTTCTATTTTGCTTTTAGATGAAGCAACAAGCGCTTTAGATGTTGAAAATGAGATGAAAATTCAAGAAGCCTTAGGCAAGTATCGCCGTGGCAAGACAACCTTAATTGTTGCGCATCGTTTATCAACAATTCAAAAGGCAGATCGCATCATGGTGCTTGATAATGGCACTATTATTGAGCAGGGAACCCATGAGGCCCTACTCAATAAAAAAGGGGTTTATGCGCGATTAGTAGGTATCCAATCTTTAGACGCATTCTGAAATATTTCACCTAATTCTGGAATAATCATTTCATAGAGTGTGCGTTTAAAGCCAAGATCATAATCACCATCAAGAATATCTAATGGATTAACCCACCGCCAATCGTTAAATTCTGGTGGATTTTGACAATCAAGATGAATCTCTGAATCACTGCCTTTAAAGCCAAAAACAAGCCATTTTTGTTTTTGCCCACGATAGCGCCCACTTAAGACATGACCAACGAGAGAGCTTGGAAAATCATAACTAATCCAATCTTCTTTTTCACCAAGAAGAGAGGCGTTTCTTGTGCCAATTTCTTCTTCCATTTCTCTCCAAGCTGCTTCGATGATATCTTCACCTGCATCAATGCCGCCTTGAGGGCATTGCCAGATACTGCCTGGAAGATCGGCGCGCTTTCCTAAGAAGAGCGCACCTTCTTTATTAAAAAGAGCAATACCGACATTAGAACGATAAGGAAGATCGGAGGAGAAAGCACTATTGATCATGGTTTCGCTTTCGATGGTGTAGATTGTGTGTTTATAAGAGAGAGCAGATGGATCGCTTGTTGGAGTTGGAAGTCTGTCTCTGGCTTGAGTGGGTCAAAAGCGGGCCATTTTTCTGGTGGTTTCATTGGGATTGTTTTTGCAGCTGCTGGGAGATCAGTGCGTATTGTTTCTTTATTGGCCATACCACCAAGATTGGTGAGGACATGGGCAAGATCGGATTCGTGATATGTATAGGCATTATCATCATCACGACTTTCATGAACCTCAATATCAGGTGTGATGCCTAATCCTTGAATAGAACGCCCAGAAGGTGTGTAGTAACGTGCTGTTGTAAGGCGAACAGCGCCTTGATCGGTAATTGGGATGATTGTTTGCACAGAGCCCTTACCAAAGCTACGTTCACCTAAAATAATGGCACGGTGATGATCTTTAAGTGCGCCTGAAACGATTTCACTTGCAGAAGCAGAACCTGTATTAATGAGCACTATAATAGGTAAACCATGGGTTATATCTTCGCCATTTGCATCCCAATGCTGATTATTCTCTTTATGTCTTCCACGAATTGAAACGATTTCACCTTTTTCTATGAAATCACGTGAGACATTAATTGCTTCGTCTAATTTTCCACCAGGGTTAGATCTGAGGTCAAGAATAAGACCATTAAGGGTTTTGTTTGGTGTTTTAGAAACATCTTTAACAAGTTTTAAATAGGCCGAGCGCATTTCATGTTCTAGAGATGTATCAAATTCGCTTAGGCGAATATAGGCTGTACGCCCATAAAGTGCAGAACGTACAATTTGAACATGAATAATTTCACGCGTGAGGGTTAATGTTTGTATTTTGCCAGTTTTAGGGCGCAAAATTGTTAGGGTAATTTTTGTGCCTGCTTTTCCACGCATTTTCTTTACAGCTTGATCAAGCGTGAGATCAGCAATGCTTTTTTGGTTGACCATGGTGATAACATCACCAGGGAGGATCCCAGCTTTTGCAGCAGGTGTTCCATCAATAGGGGAGATAACGCGAACATGCCCTGAATCGGACTGTACTTGTAAGCCTAATCCACCAAATTCCCCAGAAATTTGCTCTTGCATTTCACGCAGCTGATCAGCTGTCATATAAGCAGAATGAGGGTCAAGATTACCGACCATGCCATCAAGGGCATTATTAATGAGCTTCTTGTCAGTAAGAGGTTCGACATATTCTGTACGAACAACATCCATCACTGTGCCGAGCAGCGTTAGCAAGCGGATAGTTTCCGCATTATTATTCTCGTCATGTCCTGTTTCTTGGGCATGGGCGCCAAAAGAGACAAGAGGCGAGAAATTTTTAAAAACGCCTGTATTGCTCACAGCACCAGCCGTGAATGCAAGACCGAGCATGAGACCAGTTTTGAATTTCATAGATATGGCATCCTCTCACGGCAAGGGGAGGGTAGTAAAATAAAGGGGAACTATAACGAAGAGTTTTCTGAAAAGCATCTTTTTTCTTTATATTAATGAGGGGGAGGTGTTTTTTTCTTGATCATGGCTTGAGATTTTTGTGTTTTTTCAAAATATGGGGTGGGATCTAAGAGATATTTATCATGATGAAGCTGCACAAATAATAGGCCGCCATCTTCAGGCATCATCCCTAAGACATCGCGCCATTTCACAGATTGACCTGTTTGTGTTGTAATTTTCCCTAATCCAGAGAGGACAAAACGTTCTTTATGGCCGCAATCTAAGATAATCATTTGACCAAAAGAGCGGAATGTTCCTGTATAAAGAAGATGCCCATTACAAGGGGCATAGACAGAGGCATGCGGTGCTGTTTTATAGGTGAGGCCTGTTGCAGTTTCACCATTTTCTGTTTTTTGCCCCCATGAGGTAAAGAGTGTGCCATCAACAGGTTGCGCACCATGGCCCCAGCCGAGGCCTGTTCCTGTATTGAGCGATTCTATTTGTTTTGAGAGATGTTCTGTTTCATCATTATTTTTATGTTCTTGCGCTAATTTACGAAATTTTGCAGTGAGTTCATTTGATGTTTGTGTTTCTTGATATGCAAGATGTGCAATTTCTTCATTGAGTGAGGCTGTGTTACGTTTTGCTTCTGCAAGAAGTTTTTGTGCATCTTGTAGTGTTTGCTCTGCTTGATGATGAATAATGATTGTTTGATTCGTTAGAAGGTCATTTTTGATTTTCTCTTGTGTTTTGATATTTTTTTCTTTTTTGAGTGTTTCCTCATCATTTTTTATTGTGTTAAGGCGTGCGGTTAGGGCTTGATGTGCGGCCTCTAATCTTGCGGCTTTTTGTTGGGCAAAGACTGCCTGGGCATAAAGGAGAGAAAGTGCGAGTGTACTTTCCTCTGAAGTTTCTGCAGCTGAAAAAGAATGAGAAGGAAGAGCGTTAAGAGGTAGAGGCGGCCAAAAAAGTGGTATATCAATATTATCATGAAGATAAGAGGCAGAAGGCATCAAAAGTGCTGCTTTGAGCGCTTGATTGACTTTTTCTTTATAAAGTGCATTTTCTGCATTTTGCAGCTGTTGGCGTTGCGCTTCTATGAGGTTAAGTGTGCCTTGTGCTCTTGAAAGGGCCCGCTCAATACTTTCTTTACGTGTTTTAAGAATATGAAGCTGGTTTTCTGTTTGCGTTGCCTGTGTTGAGGCGTGCTCTAATGCTTCTTCTCTTGCATGTATTGTGGCAAGTTGTTTGAGAAGCGATGCTTTAAGTGCTTGATGCGCAATTTGCGACTGATGCATAGCCTCTGGATTAAGGCCCGATTTAGTTTCTGCTTTGCTGGTATTACAGAGCAAAGAAGAGAATAACAGACCTAATAGTGCCATATAATTGGCACTATTAGAGATTTTAACAACTCTTTTGAAAATTTTCAAATGAAGATGATTAAATTCAATGAGAGTCAATGAGTGAACGTCCTGTCATAGCTTCTGGTTGTTTTAGCTCCATAAGCTCTAAAATGGTAGGTGCTAAATCGGCCAAACGCCCTTCATGTAATTTATAGGATTTACGTCCATGAGCAAGCATGACAGGAACAAGGTTGGTTGTATGTGCAGTATGAGGACCGCCCGTATTAGGGTCTTTCATGACTTCACAATTTCCATGATCAGCGGTGACAAGAAGGCTGCCGCCTACTTTTTCAATCGCATCACTAATACGACCAAGCCCTTGATCGACTGCTTCACAGGCTTTGATTGCTGCTTCTAAAGAACCCGTATGACCAACCATGTCAGGATTGGCAAAATTAAGAATGATCATATCATAATGACCAGATGTAATCGCTTCAACAGCGCGATCGGTTAGTTCTGGTGCAGACATTTCTGGTTGTAGATCATAAGTGGCGACTTTTGGAGAGGCAACAAGTGTACGATCCTCACCTTCTAGTTGGATTTCTTGCCCACCATTAAAGAAATAGGTGACATGAGGATATTTTTCTGTTTCTGCCATACGCATTTGTTTGCGCCCAGCACGTGAAACGACCTCGCCAAGAAGATCATTCATTGCTTGATGTGGGAAGAGAACATTCACATAAGGCGCAAGAAGATCGGAATAAAAGGTCATTGTGCATGTTTGTGCAACATTAAGGCGTGCACCACGATCAAAACCATCAAATTCAGGTAAAAGAAGGGCGTTGAGGATTTGACGAATACGGTCAGCACGGAAATTAATGGTGAGAATTCCATCGCCATCTTTCATGCCTTGATAGTCGCCAATAACTGCAGGGATTGTAAATTCATCGCCGCGCGGATCTTTTTGATATTGATCTGCGAGAACTTCTAGAGGCTCTGCAAAATTTGGACCTTTGCCAAAGCGAATAGCATCATAAGCTTTTTGAACACGTTCCCAGCGATTATCACGATCCATAGCGTAATAACGACCGCTTACTGTTGCGACTTTTGCATCTTTAGGCAATGCAGCAAGAAGTTCTTTAAAGAAAGATTCGCCGCTTTTAGGAGGAACATCACGCCCATCACTAAAAAGATGGATGGCGAGTGGAATAGAGGCTTGATCAAGAATTTGTGCAAGTTTGATAAGGTGATCTTGATGAGAATGAACCCCACCTTTTGATGCAAGCCCCATTAAATGGCAGGTGCCACCTGTTTTTTTAAGGGTTTCAATAAAATTCTTTAAGGTTGCATTTTGTGCAAGAGAGCCATCTTTACAAGCTTTTGTAATGCGTGGGAGTTCTTGCATCACAATGCGTCCCGCACCAATATTAAGATGACCTACTTCTGAATTTCCGATTTGCCCATCAGGAAGGCCAACATCTTCGCCACTTGCTTGAAGAAAAGAATGGGGTGACTCTGCCCATAGTCGATCAAAATTAGGTGTTTTTGCAAGACGGACAGCATTATCTGAATTATCTTCACGCCAGCCAAAACCATCAAGAATAGTTAACATAACAGGGCGTGGTGTTGTAGATTTGGTCATGGATAAACTCCTAAAGATCGAAATAAAGAGAGCAACCCCTGTTATCTCATGACGAAGGTAAATCCGCGCGGGAAGACGGTGCTGCTCATAACCAATCAAGGTGATAGTAGCATAATTATTAAATGAGAGAAATTTTATTGAGTGGAATTCTTATCACAGTTGCGTGTGAAGCATAAAAAATATTTCATAAAATCCCCTCTTCATAAACGAAATATAGGCGAAGCATAAGCTAGAAATTAGCTCAGAAGAGGGGATAGCACTAAAGCTTTTTAGCGATATGTCACTTTAAGAATCTCATAAGTACGATCGCCACCAGGGGCAGGAACCGAAACAGTATCACCAACTTCCTTGCCGATAAGAGATTTTGCCAATGGTGCTGAAACAGAGATAAGACCTTGTTTAATATCGGCTTCATGAACGCCAACAATTTGATAGGTTGTTTCTTTATCTGTTTCTTCATCAACAAGATGAACATGGGCGCCGAATTGCACGCGATTGCCTGAAAGCTTAGAAGGGTCAATCACTTCTGCAGTAGAAATGAGACCTTCTAGCTCTAGAACACGCCCTTCAATGAAGGATTGGCGTTCACGGGCGGCGTGATATTCTGCATTCTCTGAAAGATCACCATGTGCACGGGCTTCGGCAATGGCACGGATGACGGCTGGACGATCTTCGGTTTTGAGGCGGCGAAGCTCATCCTCAAGACGCTGGAGACCTTGAGCGGTCATTGGGCTTTTTTGCACTTTTAATTCCTTAGGATCAATAATTGTCGTAATAACAGTATAAGATAGTCTCTTATTTAAAATTTTAAATATCTTTAAAATTAAAAAGAGACATATCTTAATCTGCTAGTAGGATAAACAGCACTTTAGGTATGCTGCAAGTCTTCTTTATAAGAATTATCCTTTTGTTTTAGAAAGTTTTAGAAAGTTTCATGGAAATAAGATTGTAGAGGGGCGACTTGCGGGGCACCATTTTTAAGTGCGGCAATCGCATAGGTTGCAGCGCGCGCCCCTGCAATGGTTGTATAATGAGGGATTCCCATTGTGAGGGCTGAGCGGCGAATATCAAAACTATCGCGTGTAGCTTGCCCACCTTGTGAGGTATTGATAATCATTTGAACCTCGCCTGAGCGAATAGCATCAACGCAATGCGGGCGCCCTTCAAGAACTTTATTAACATGTGTTACAGCGATACCTGCTTCTTCAAGGCGTGCTGCTGTTCCACGTGTTGCAAGGATAGTAAAGCCCATTTCAATGAGTTTGCGTGCAAGTGGTTGCACATGAACTTTATCATTATCTCTTACAGAGAGAAAAATCTTTCCTTTGAGGGGGAGTTTGACACCTGCAGCAAGCTGTGATTTGGCAAAAGCCATTTCAAAATTGCTATCTAGCCCCATCACTTCACCAGTAGAGCGCATTTCAGGGCCTAGAATCACATCAACACCAGAGAAGCGATTAAATGGGAAAACAGCTTCTTTAACGGCAACATGTGGTGTTATACTGCGACCTTCTAATGAGAAGGAGGAGAGTTTTTCACCTGCCATGATGCGGGCGCCAATTTTAGCAATAGGCACGCCTGTTGCTTTTGCAACAAATGGCACGGTACGGGAAGCACGTGGATTGACCTCTAAAACAAAGACTTCTTCATTTTTAATGGCATATTGAACATTCATGAGCCCATGAATATTGAGCTCTTTTGCCATAGCTTCGGTCTGTGATTTCAGTTCTGTAACAAGAGCGGGCGATAATGTATAAGGAGGAAGGGAACATGCGGAATCTCCTGAATGAATCCCTGCTTCTTCAATATGTTCCATAACGCCTGCAACATAAACATGCGTTCCATCAGCGATACAATCAACATCGGCTTCAATAGCATCATTGAGATAGTGGTCAAGCAAGATAGGGCCTGAGGCAATTTCTTCGCCTGCAGTATGAAGCACATGTGTGAGATAACGTGAGAGCGCATGACTATCATGAACAATCTCCATGGCGCGCCCACCAAGAACATAAGAAGGGCGAACAACGATAGGATAGCCTACTTCTTCTGCTAAAGTGAATGCTTCTTCTGGTGATTTTGCAATGGCATTATGGGGCTGGCGGAGGCCAAGTTTACGCAACATCGCTTGAAAACGCTCACGATCTTCAGCGCGATCAATAGCATCAGCTTCTGTACCAAGAAGTGGAATATTGGCAGCTTCTAGAGCACGGGAGAGTTTAAGAGGGGTTTGCCCGCCATATTGAACAATACAGCCAAGAACTTCGCCCTTTGTCATTTCTGTTTTAATGAGAGCGATGACATCTTCTGCGGTAAGAGGTTCAAAATAAAGGCGATCAGATGTGTCATAATCTGTTGAAACTGTCTCTGGGTTGCAATTGACCATAATAGTTTCATAGCCTGCTTCACGCAAAGCATAGGCCGCATGAACACAGCAATAATCGAATTCAATTCCTTGTCCAATACGGTTAGGGCCACCGCCAAGAATGATAATTTTTTTCTTATCTGTTGGGTCGCTTTCACATTCTGGAATACCAAAACCACCTTCATAGGTAGAGTAAAGATAAGGTGTGTGTGAGGCAAACTCGGCAGCACATGTATCAATACGGCGATAGACGGGTTTAACGCCATATTTTTCACGCATTGCTTCAATATCGCTTGGTTTTTGTTTGGTAATGCGGGCAAGTTGTTGGTCTGAAAAACCTTGAGCTTTTAATGCACGAAGCGCGCGTGCATCTTGTGGCAGACCATTATGCTCAATATCGCGCTCTGTTGCGATAAGGGCTTCAATTTGGCGAAGGAACCAAGGCTCAAAATGGCAGGCTTGTTGAATATCTTCAAGTGATAGACCCGCACGAAATGCTTGGGCAACCATTAAAATACGCTCAGGGCGTGGCTCTGAAAGGGCTGCACGATAAGCATCAATGGAGCCATCGCCTGGAGGGGTAACAGGGTCTAAGCCTGTAAGCCCTGTTTCCATAGAACGGAGCCCTTTTTGCAATGATTCGGCAAAGCTTCTGCCAATTGACATTGCTTCACCAACTGATTTCATTGATGTTGAAAGAAGGGCGGGTGTGCTTGGGAATTTTTCAAATGTAAAGCGTGGAATTTTTGTGACAACATAGTCAATTGTTGGCTCAAAACTTGCAGGTGTTGTGCTTGTAATATCGTTTTTAAGTTCGTCTAATGTATATCCGACAGCGAGTTTTGCGGCAATTTTTGCAATTGGAAAGCCTGTTGCTTTAGATGCAAGCGCTGAGGAGCGTGAAACGCGCGGATTCATTTCAATAACGACCATGCGCCCATCTTTAGGATTGACGCCAAATTGAACATTTGATCCCCCCGTTTCGACACCAATCGCACGCAAGCATGCGATAGAAGCATCGCGCATGCGTTGATATTCTTTATCTGTAAGGGTTAAAGCGGGGGCAACAGTAATGGAATCCCCTGTATGGATTCCCATAGGGTCAATATTTTCAATGGAGCAGACGATAATGCAATTATCGGCATTATCGCGAACAACTTCCATTTCATATTCTTTCCAACCAATAACAGATTCTTCAATAAGGACTTCTGTTGTTGGGGAAGCATCAAGACCACTTAGAACGATTTGATCAAATTCTTCACGATTATAAGCAATACCGCCGCCAGATCCGCCCATTGTAAAAGAGGGGCGGATAATTGTTGGAAGACCGATATGGGCTAAAGCGTTGCGTGCTTCTTCAAGTGTATGGGCAATGGCGCTTTTAGGGCTTTCAATGCCGATTGCATCCATGGTTTCACGGAATTTTTGGCGGTCTTCAGCGCGGTCAATAACATCGGCGCGTGCACCAATAAGCTCAACTTTATGTTGTGCAAGAAAGCCTGATTTATCAAGTGCCATTGCGGCATTAAGTGCTGTTTGCCCCCCCATTGTTGGCAAAATCGCATCTGGCTTTTCTTTAAGAATGATACGTTCAATAAAATCAGGCGTAATTGGCTCGATATAGGTTGCATCTGCCAAGCCTGGATCTGTCATGATTGTTGCCGGGTTGGAATTAAGAAGAATGACACGATAGCCCTCTTCTTTGAGTGCTTTGCAAGCTTGCGCACCTGAATAGTCGAATTCGCAGGCTTGCCCAATAACGATAGGACCTGCACCAATAATGAGAATGGAGCGGATATCTGTACGTTTTGCCATGGTTTATGCGCCTTTTCCTGTATGGTTGGTTGCGTTATTGCTTGTCATAAGGGAGCGTTTTTCCATCATTTTTACAAAACGCTCAAAGAGATAGAAGCTATCTGTAGGGCCTGGGCTTGCTTCGGGATGATATTGTACTGAAAATGCATCTTTAACTTTAGAGGCAATGCCTTCATTAGAGCCGTCAAAGAGGCTGATATGTGTGGCTTCGACATCATTTGGGAGTGATTTTTCATCAACAGCAAAGCCATGATTTTGGCTTGTGATTTCGACTTTTCCTGTCACAAGATCTTTAACAGGTTGGTTCGCACCACGATGACCTTGGGCGAGTTTATAAGTTTTCCCCCCTAATGCTTGGGCAAGAAGTTGGTGTCCTAAGCATATACCAAAAATGGGGATATTTGCTTCTAAAACGCTACGAATTGCAGGAACAGCATAGCGTGCTGTTGCAGCTGGGTCGCCTGGTCCATTAGAGAGGAAAACACCTTCTGGCTTGAAGGCAAGAATCTCTTCACCTGTTGCAGTGCCTGGAAGAACATGTACATCACACCCTGCACTCACGAGGCAGCGAAGAATATTATCTTTTGCGCCATAATCTAAAGCAACAACACGGTGTTTTTTTGTGGGGGTTGGGTTTTTAGGAGCCCATATATTTTTAGTCCAGTGGCGGGCTTCTTGTGCAACATCGCCAACAAGATCCATGCCTTCTAATCCATGCCATTCTTTTGCTTTTTGGATAAGTGCGTTTGCGTCTATTTTTTGATCTTTAGGATAATATAAAATTGCTGTTTGTGGGCCTTGGTCACGAATAATGCGTGTAATAGCGCGCGTATCAATGCCGCTAATGCCGCTTTTTTTGCGTGCTTTGAACCATTCATCTAATCCTTGGTGCGCACGCCAATTTGCGGGTGTTGTAATATCTTCTTTAATAACGGCGCCAAGAGCTGCCATATGAGGCGCTTCGTCATCTTCTGGATTAGTGCCAACATTGCCAATATGAGGAAAGGTGAAATTAACAATTTGACCAGCATAAGAAGGATCTGTGAGGGTTTCTTGATAGCCCGTCATGGCTGTGCAAAAACAGAGCTCGCCAACAACGCCTTGATTATAGGCACCGAAACCACGCCCCCAAAAAAGCATGCCATTGGCAAGTGCTAAGAGGGCAGTTGCCCCATTGGGTTGCTGTGCTTTGATAAGAGTAGGGGAATTTTTATGAGAGGTCATATTGGGTGCCTCATGAGTCGTCATGTTAAGATCTGCGAGTGTAATGTCAGCTATTTTTAAGAGAGCAGGCCAGTGCTTTGTTGGAACAGCACCAGATTGACGCCATTTTCTTATAGCTTCATATCCAACGCCTGTGAGTTTTGTAAGTGCATCTATGCCGCCAGCTTTTTCTATGAGCTTATCAATAGCCATTCATGTACCCCTCTCTGCTCTTTTATAAGAGTTTCTTCATTAAGATAAGGGGTAAGAAGTGATATGGGAAGTTTTTTCCGAATTTTTTTATATTTTATTAATAAGAGTGCAAAAAAAGAATGATGGGAAATTTTTTCCCAAATGCTTTTATTCTAATTTTTTGCCTCAAAATCATGCTTCTGTTATGATGAAGGTTAGATGATAAACCGAATTAGAGAGAGAAACATGTCTTTACGTATAAAAATTATGGACGATTTAAAGAGTGCAATGAAAGCGGGACAATCAGAGCGTGTTGCACAGCTTCGTGGGATTACCGCTAAGATTAAAGATCTTGATGTGGCTTCTAGGGCAAAGCAAGCAGAGGTAACTGATGATGATATTATGGGGGCATTGCGCTCTATGATTAAATCACGGACAGAATCTGCACAGCTTTACCGCCAAGGTAATCGTCCAGAACTTGCAGAAAAAGAAGAAGGGGAAATTGAAGCGATTCGTTCTTATCTTCCTGCAGAACTTGATGAAGCGGCAATGAAAGCAGCAATTACGGAGAGTGTTGCGCAAGTTGGTGCCACAAGCATGAAAGATATGGGCAAGGTAATGGCTGTTCTTAAAGAGCGCTTTGGTGCAGCTCTTGATCCAGCAAAAGCAAGCGCATTAGTCAAAGCGCATTTAAGCCAATGATGCGCTGATGCTTGATTAATGGCGCCTTTAAATAAGCTTTTGAAAAATAAGCTTTTAGGGTGCCATTAAGAGAGTAACTTTATATTATTTCTTTATATTTCTATCATTTTTATGCGCATATTGGTTTAATTGCGTTTAATTATATTTAATTG
>QVOA01004979.1:0-124357 GCA_014825685.1 Pseudomyrmex cubaensis | reverse complement strand
CACGCACGCACGCACGCGCAAACACACACATACACATATATATAAGCGCGAAAATAATTCAACGTAACTGAAAGAAACAAAAATGTTAATTATTGTGCAGAGTGCTCGGTGAAAATTCGACGTCTTCGCTATCAATTTTTTTTTTTTTTATTTTTACAACAAAAAAAATTCTGTAAATCAAATATACAAGGGCTATCACATATGTTCGCGAAAGATCCTTTTTATATTTCTAACGGTGTGAGTAAATGTTATACTTTCACGTTTCCTCGTTTCCGCTCCAACATACGTTTGTACAGGAGATCCATAATCAAAAGGTGGTGCAAAACTCTTGTTCAACACGCGAGATTGTCCGAACAACAACGACGACGACGACGACGACGATGACGACGAGCTTCGCAGCTGCAATGTCCGGCGCTTGGGATCAAGGACGATACGGACTCTCGTCGGTCAAAAATTGTTAACGAAATCGGGATGAGCGTAAAGAAAGGATGTGTAATAATAATTCGGAGAAGGAGGGGCGAGAAGAAAGATACGAAAAGGGAGAGAAATAAGATGTGAGAGAGAAGACTCGAGGATTTATTCCAGAATCCGTCGATATCCTACGAATCCTCTCCTCTTCTCGCCCCTCCTTCGCCGCGACAAGCCGAGGATGAAGCGAGCGACCCAATGTCTCCGTTCAAGCAAATCGCGCAAATAGAGAAATTCATCCATCCATCCGCGTCCGTCCGTGCATCCATCTCTCTACTATCTATCCGTCCGTCCGTCCGTCCATCCGTCGTCTGTCCGTCCGTCGGTCCGTATCACGTGATCGATGATTCAGAATCGACGACGCGGCGCCGCGATGATCGACAGACTTCTGGCGGGCACAAAAGTGCTGACGTTGTTGCTCGTCGCATTACCGTATCGATCGGGTCACTTCTTGCTCTTCTTGGTGGGCGGCTCCTGCACGTCTTGCGAGTCTTCTTCGGTGTCCTCACTATCGGTGGGTCGCGGCGTCGCGTTGTTGCTGCTGTCGTTGGTGATGAGAGAGTCGTTCGTATCCTCGCTGGCACCCACAACGGCATGATCGCCGGCGGTGATCGGCGTCGCCGGCTTGTCCATCGAGTCTTCGGTGAAGGATGTCGTCGTGCTGTTCTCGTCGATCGCCGTTGAATCGAGGGCGGCCGATGTGTCCTTACCGTTTGCCACCGTCTCCTGATTGCTGTCGTCCGACGGTTCTGTCGCCTCGCCGTTGCTGGCGCCGTGCGAGTTGCCATTTTCTGTCGAGCCCGGAATGCCATCGAGCAACTCAGGCTTTAGCTCGGACGCCACGTAATGCGTCCACAACGCTAGCTCGACTCTGTGTGGGCTCCATGTTTTACCGTTTGACACTGGAACAGAGAGAAAGTTTTTTTTTTTTTCATAAAATTTAAAAGTCTCTCAAAAACATGAGAAAAAAGAAAGAGATTCAACTCCGTGTCACTCGTAGAAGTTCCAAGCTATTAGGATGTTATTAAATTCAAGGATACAATGTAATACTTCACTATAGTCACAAGTGGACGGAAATACAAAATTACAAGACCATAAATCAAAGATCGTATAATGAGAAATTTCAAATCAACAAGAAACAATACGAGAATTCCATTACAATCCAAGGATTTGATATAGTAAAAGTGCGAGTTGCAATTGACTGATACAAAACACACACACATACACACGCGCGTACACGCTAATGACTCATAATAACTTACTCTGTCTGTTCAGCCTCTCGGCAGTGTTCTGGATGTGCTGAACGAAGTTCAGGTATTCTTTAGTGGTGTAATCGATACCCTCGATCTCCGGTATCGCCATCAGACACTCGTCTGCCATGAAAGGCGCGTTCTCCGGCGACGCCGCGGCGAGCAAAGCCGACGCCATCGTGGTACCGACGCCCTTCAGATTCGACAACGCCGTGATGGCTTGTTCGAGATTCGGAAGCTTCTTGAACGCTTTCTTTGTTTCCGCCATCACGGCGCGCGGTGTGTTCACCTTCACCAGGTAGGACAGCTGCGGGTAAAACTTGCCGCGCTGAAAACAAAATGGCAGTCAACCTCGAACGCCTGGATCCTGGATCGCGGCTCTTCGCGTTTTAAATTTGAATTTTAGTGAATTAAATAAACTCATTTGATAAATTATAATTGAATTCAAGTTTTTGCACACGCAAATTCTAATTTGCAAGTAGATATTCAAAGAAATCAAAAAAGTCTCTCAAGAAATCGAGTGTGCACTTATTATTTTTCCGTGATCCGACTATTTAGACACACAAACAATAAACTCACGGTTTTTTTTTAACACAAATGAGCGTCTAGTTATAATTTTTTTTGTCTGACAATTATCGAAGATGCCGCTGGAACTCGAGGCGACGTAAAATCGCAAATACACACAAAAGAGCATCTTTATCCACAATCTCGCAAGAAAAAAGACGAACAAACACCGTTGAATCATTCAATTGTCATATTTTCTTTGGCGCACTTGCTTTACTACTATTTTTTACTACTGGTTCATGGATTTTTCTCGTCGCGCGATTTAAGATAAACTTCACTGACTCCAAATATGTAACTCCAACAAAAAAAAAACGCGACTTACTATTTGCTTCCACTTCATTGTCTGCACTAGCTCCTCGTGAACGAGATGCGCGTCCTTGCCGCGTGACTTGATCTTCTTCGGAAGCTCATTCTGATACCTGTCGGCACACAAACAACAAAGATTCGAACGATTAGAGACCGATTCCAAGAGGATGGAATACAAAAGTCGCACGCACAAGCCGAACACCTACGCGCGGCACACATGAGCGAGCGAGCAAGCGAGCAAACGGCAATGACGTAATCACTGCCCGTCGCTGTGCTAATACGGAATTCTGATAGGAGAGATTTCGGTTTTTAAGTCACCGGCAAAAAATACACAAACATGCCGCGACACGCCTCTCATCGTCGCCGATTCAAAGATATCGTGTCTTTATCGCGCACGTGGATCACACGTGAATTCGCGGCGTTAACGTCTTCTTCTCCGCCACTCACTTACAAGAATTAAAAATGCAAGTGTCGGAACATTGCGCTAAATGTAAGGCCGCTATTAACAATTTTTGAAGAAAACAAAGTGCGAAGATTGGAAGAACACACAAAATAAAAATTGAAAATCCAATTTGTTTTGAGAAAATCTCGCGTAATGATAAAAGTTTCACATTTTTATTGCAAATATTTTAGGATCCGGGCGAGAGAAATGATATTCTGAAACTTTATAATTGTAAAATTGTATTTAAATCTCTCTATCGCGGTTGTCACGTATTGTAATTATCAATATGTCACGTGAACATTTACAAAAGAATAAATACTTTTACAATTACGTGAATATTAATGTACAGAAAATACAATGGACACTTTTGACAAAAGCTGAAACGCTTTATTTCAGCAAATTAATAACCTTTTAACATCTTGCAAAATATATTACACCGACTAAATAAAAAAAAAAAAAATAAATAAACAAAAAACGACATTTATTCCCATCGAGAGAGAATCTGTTCTTTTAACGGAACAAATTGTTCTATTTTTCATTTTTTATTCCACTTGCGGTAGTTTTACGCGAATGAGGCTTTTGTTTTCGAGCAAGGGCGAGGGGTTTCGAGTTTTTTTTTTCTTTTTTGTAACAGAGTTAGGTATATTCACAAAGTTGAAACGCGTGTTGCACCTCGTAATACCGCATATCCGCACACGACTCGGTGGAAAAGCAGCCTTGACACAAACTGGCCTCAATGGGAATGAAAACAACGGTACTCCACTTCCCCCGTCCCCTCGTCGTCCTTTACCCTCGCCTCTGCAACACGGAAGAAACTGGCGCGTAAAGCCCGTCTGCCCTCCCTTCTCCTCCTCACCCCATAAACTTCTCTCATATACTCGTTTCTTCTGTCACTATACCCGGTCTCGCTTTTTCTCTCTATCGGCGCGCATATGCATCGCGATCGATAAAGCAATCTCGATCATCGATCGCCCGCGGAAAACAAACAGTACGCGAGTTTATCAAAAACTAATGCAAAAGAGCACGCGCGGAGAGCGACGAGTTACTCGGACAATTTGTTTCGCGTTTGCTAGTTTTCAGAAAAAAAAGGTCCCACAACCGGGAAAGGGTTGATTTATTCATTCACTATTCAATAACATTCTGAATATCGCGAAAATATATTCCGGTATTTATCTAACGGAGAAGTTTCCTTTGTCTCTCTGTGAACACTGATGAGATAAAAGTATCTTCTTCCTTCTTGTGGAAATGTGCCTGTCTAAATAAATCTGCGCGAAAACTATAATAAGAAAAATTGCGAAACTTGCGTTACGAGAGTGTTTGGTGAGTTGAAAAAAAAAAAAAAAGAATTTGAAGTCTTGCGAGACACTCAAATATCCGAATGCTAAGTTCTGTAGGAAAAAATGTTCTCAATATATCATATATACAAACATTACAGATCTCAGATCAAGAGGTCCAAGAGTTTCACCAATCCCGTGATCTAAGAATATAATTTTTGTTTGTTTCAAAAACAATTTCAGACTATCCACATCTTTTTTTTTGCAAATTTATAAAACCAAAGTGATGTAAAACTCAGAAACATTTAATCTCTCCTTTTTTTTCTGCAGAAGTCTGCAGATGTAATAAGTTCACATTCTAAATTTTGTCCATTTTCCGGAGTATTAAGATTTACATACATCTTAACATTATGTGAGATGTGTTTGATATGAATGTAAATCGGATGTGATATTTTTAAACCTCCGTGTAAATTTTCCGTCGGCTTTCTCTCTTTCTCTTTCAGGCGCGTCTTATTTTATCGGTTTGATAATCGCAACTTCGCGAATTAACAAAGACTTCGCACAAACAACTTCGTGTGCTGCAAACAACACGCGAGTGCATGCGATACACGCTGTGTACAAACAAAAACAAACTTCCCATCCCATTCCCACAACTAAAGCAAATGCATCGCACGGGTTTGTTAAATGTTTTATTTTTTTCACTTCAGGGAATCTGTTTTTCCAAAAACTTTACCAACACGTTGTCGACTGATCACGCGAAAAAACTGATCACGCGACAACGAACTTTTTTTAAGCTTGTTTGTTATCTTTCTCTTCTCTTTCGTTAATTAATTGATATCGAAAGGAAGAGAGATCTGTCGTATTAAATTAAATTATCGATCACTCACTTTTGTCCGGACGCAACTACCGTGAGGTCGAGGAAAATAGTAGCCGGAAACGCGGGGGATCGGAGATATCGCCGAAGACAGATGGTCGACAATGAATTAAGGATGTTTCGAGATAAGATTATCCCTCTTTTTGATCTGTCTCTTAGTCCAACATCCCGAAACGGATAAAAGAAAAAAACAGAAGTCCAACAATCGGTCGCACTTCGCGTTCGTTTCTTTGTAATTGTTTTGAGCAAGCCGTGCGAACCAAAAGAAAAAAAAAACAAAACAAAACTTGCAACGCTCGCATGTTGCTACATCCGCGTTTTTACGTTCGCTTATCCATCCGTCTCTCCCTCTTCCTCCTCTCCTCTCTTCGCCTTTATAACGGAACGTCAACTCTTTCGCGGGGCGGTCGGCCACGTGACGAAGAGCTTCCGCAGGTCGGCGACAATCCTCTCTCGCGGGGTAAATTCTCCTCGGCGAAGCGCACGGCGACGGTACCTATCGCGAGGGTGACATACGGGTGAGCATACGCGCAACGTTGCCGCTGTTGGCTTCTGGCTCGTCCACGAGCGGACGAGCACACAGCGGCGAAGCGGGTTCATTGTCCCGCGCGCGCCCCGTGGTAGAGCGCCGTTTCCTCCCTCGAGGGGCCGCCGTGATGTCGGGGGGCCTCTCCGTCGGCGCATTTCCCCCGTCTTTCTCTCTTTCTCTCTCTCCCGATCGGCTCGACGACGCGTATACATATATAGGCTCTTCTCTTTACCCTATCTCGCTTGCTCGCTCGCCTCGTTCGCTCTTTTTCTCGGAGGCCGCACACATGCACACGGTAAGAGAAAATGACAGCGTCGCTATGCGTCGCGCATCCGAATATTATATATACATACATATCTGCGTGGATTTAAATTACTACTCACCAGTTGTCTAGCTTGATCAGTTCCTCGGGCTTTTTCGATTTACGATCGGCCTTGAGACGCAACGCCTGCGGATACAATTTCAGAACGTATTCGAATTGCGTCGCGGTACCCTCCGCGAAGAAAGTCGCTGTGTCTTTCACGGAAGCCATTGCGATAACGCGGGCTTCGATCGACGGCCGTCGGGGCGCAGCACCAGCGCCGCCTGCTGCCGCTGTTCCGTAAAGCGCCGCGCGTTGTCGGCAGCCGTCCCCGTTGCTTGCTTCTGCCTCTCCGATGCCTGTTATCCACCGCAGCCGCCGCCGCTGCCAGGGGCGGCGTTGCCGTACCTCTTCTCGTCCGCGCGGCTCCCTTGATGAGAAATCCTACTTCAACCTTCGCGAATTCCCTCACCAGTGCTGCGCGAGTGAGCGCGCGTCGCGTGGGAAATCGATGACGGTGGTGGGAGATTCGCGAGTGAGCGAACCGAGCGATGTTTTCAGCGACGACGACGACGACGTCGACTACTCTCGATTCTCAGCGAGAGATCCGACAGAAGTGTGTGTGTGCGTGCGTGCTTTATATGCGCGCGCGTGTATGCGATAGATATTTTATTTTATATGTATATGTGGATATATATATCGCAAGAGAAATTGAAAAAGTAGAAACAAAGGAAACACGCACGCACTGTCTCTTACGGTTCGTACAAATGTTTCTTCTGTCACGCACGTATTAACAACAGGCGATGTTCCTCGACACTGTGCGACAGCTCGGAGCACAATCACGCTGCTGCAGGAGAACTCACTGTCGAACTCCTCGCTTGACACTGACCCGGGTGGGGAGCCGACAGCGACGTTGCCAATAGGCGGCAGCACCGCTCGGGTTGCGCCTCTATCCCTTCTTCTGACTGCGGGCCACGCTCCCACCAGGGTTCCGCTGTCTCTCTCGCGCTCACATACACCGAATCGGAGCGGTTATCTCAACGTCCTCTCCTCCAGGCGAGCCACAGGAATACGTCTGTCACGCTTTCTCTCCGCGCCGAGTGTCGGTCGTTTCTCTCCCACCGCTCGAGACTTCAGTCGATCCCTCCCGTTCTCTTTCTCTCTCTCTCGACCTCTTGCTCTCTCTCGCTCCCTCGGATATCCGTATCTTCCCACTCGATCGCCGCGTTCTCCGTCTCTCTTCCTCACCCGCTCGCGTTCTCTTTGCCAACCCGACGGTGTCCTTCTCTATTGCTTCTGATTGCGTCTATGTATCTCTTATGCATCTACCTCCCTTTTTTTTCTCTCACTTTCTCTCTATCTCTCCCTTGTCCGTGGTTGTTGGTCTCAGTCGTGCTCACGGGTCGCGAAATTCGGTCGAATACGCGCGACGACGTGACTTCGACACCTTGTGCAGTGTGTCGGAGGGGAGCGTGAAGCGATTCCACGGTGAGGTTCCTTTCTCCGCGCCTCTTTTCTTCTTCTTCTTTCCGAACGCAGAAACGCACGACGGCTCCCTGTCTTTTTGCACGACGATCAACGTGACTATTCAGTCGTTTCTCGCGTGCGGTGTGTATAAGCGTGATTTTTTTTTCGCGTTCACAGAGACAAAAAGTCACACGAAGGTGGTTCGTATGTAATTCGTACAAAAATCTCTGTCTTTTCGATTTTATTCACGTCGCCTGGCAGGCGTATTTCCACGTAAGCGACTGAGGTTACGTCGCGCGACGACCGTCTTCATCGACGACGGAGCCTACGGGACACGGCGATTGGTCGAGCGTGGCCTCTCTCGGGCTATCTCTCTCTTTCTCTCCCTCGTTCCTTCCCCACCTCGCCCTCTGACTGTCTCGCTTGCTCCCTCGTCGTCCGCTCGTCGCTACTTGCGCGTTCGCTCGCTCGGCGACGTCGATATCCCTCTTTTTCTTCACAGAAATATCGCGGACGCGTCTGTGGCAATTCGCGACGATCATCGCCGATGCATTTGCAAAACGCACTGGTTGTCCTTTTGGTTCACCTCATCGTCGAAAAGGTGCATGGTTTCATATACAATACACGTTTGTGTGCACGCGCACGTCGTGTGTGTGCCCAAGAGAGCACGAACACGAGCACGCGTCGTACACAAACGCAACTCCCTTCGTCGTCGTTCACGGGGAGAAACGGGAACTCGGCGGAGAGGCAATCGGGAGCCAACCAATCGCTCGCTTCCAAGAGCGCTTGCGTGTGTGTGTAAATCATAGTAGGTCGACCGACCGAGCGAGGGCAGCGCTTTCGCTCGCTCTTCTGTCGTTGCTACGGCTGGCACCCCGCCAGCCCTCCCTCCATCCTCTTCCCTCCGATGACCCGACGGGAACGAACAAACGAGCGAGTGAGGGAACGATATTCTCTCCTCGTCGCCCGCGTGTCCGGACGCCGCATCTACCGTCAGCTGCGTATTGCGTCCCCCTCCAAAGCGCCCGGTACTGGATGATCAGTGGAAACGCGGCGCCCAGGGACGGATAAAATAACTCGAAAATTCGTTCCCGCGTTGTGATATTTAACGACTGGACAAATGCACGAGGAATTTCACAGCGATGTATGTGTCGCGCGATTGCTGCTCGCGCGAGATTCGGTAACGTCTTAATGTAAACCCCTTGGGAGGTGTGTTGCACGCCGTAATTGATAAACTTTGAGGATACTGTATATCGTTATACTAGGCCGTAAGCAAACAGTCCTGCAACGTGATAAATAGGAAAGTAGAAGCTAGTAAAATCGAGAAGAGTAGAGATTTATATATAGATACTATGTAAATATTATATATAAAATTTACTATATAAATACTATAAATTGTCCGGAGCCAATACATTTTTATTAAAAAATGTATCTTTGTCACATAATAGCTCTTTGTCTGTTTTATATACGTAATTAATAAAAAATGTTAATTAAAATATAGTAGATTTAAAAACATTTACATATATATACATATACATATATACCTAAATAATGGATATATCACGGCAATAGATCTGAAGTGGAGATGTATAGTTCTCTCCAGGGACGCATACATTGTAACAAATGTCCTGCGACAAAACGCTGCTCGACTGTTTCTGGCAGCCGCTTCAAACCAATTCTCGGAGGGTGAATTTTACGCAGCTGCGCGCGCGCGCCATTCGCGTTGATACGCTGGTGCGCGCATTTGCCAAGTTTCTCATCACACGTCGTGTTTGCTCGAGTAAGATAAAGACGTGGAGCGGCTATTGGGTCATGTTCTTTCGGGACATCCAGTAGTATAGCGTGCCGGACGATAATTTATCAAAACAACCAACACACCGTGGTTGTTTGAGTTCCAAAGTCACATGGTCGACAATAGGAAGCGCGCCGTCAAGTTTGAAAATGTTGAAACTTTTGTTCTTACACGGGAAGAATCGCAATTTCCTGCAAAATGTCAAAGATATAACACGCAATCTCAAAAGGTCAAAAGAAACAATTGCGATTTTTCATAGAAAACCAATTGCTTGGCAATTACTTGGCAAAACATTAATTATATCGACCGTATTAAATAATTCAAAAACATTACAAAGCGTGAAAACAAACACAGAATTTATTTAGCTCGTTCAGAGTATGCGAACAAAGCATCGAAATAAATTCCAAGTATTACTGAAAGACGGTTGAGAACGATTTGAAAATATTCCAACCGTGTTCTCTCAACTTTTACGTAAACGTTTTACGAAAACAGCGTGTCTGAGTTTGTTTTTTCCGACATTACATGTCGGGCCTCGAGCCTGCTGTGGGCCTCTTTCAACAAAGTGAAGTTATATGGCAGGAAAAAGGCCGATACGAAGGGAACGTTGATTTTCCCAGGAGCGTCTTCTTGCGTTTCGACACCCCGGCTCTCTCTCTTTCTCTCTCCGATCGTCGATGTTGTTTTTGCGTGTTCCTAAATTTAAGCGGCTTACCGCTTGAAGTTCGTAGATCTAATCGCCCTTAAAATGCCTTTTCCTTTCTGTCCGCCAGACGGAGCCTCGTCAAGCCGAGTAGAACCGAGAACGGAGCAGAGAGAAGCGATTGGCAGGCAGGCAGGCAGGCAGGCAAGCAAGCAAGCAACCAAGCAAGCAAGCAGGCAAGCAGGCAGGCAGGCAGACCGAGCAGGCAAGCGAGTATACTTGGGTAAAGCTCCAACACACGGCCGTCAACTCACCGTTATGCGCCTCGTGCCCCCTATACAAAAGAGAAAGGGCCGCCAGAGCCAGTCGGTCCGCCCCCTCTGTCCCTCGGGCGCTTGAAATT
Source organism: Pseudomyrmex cubaensis (assembly GCA_014825685.1). Taxonomy (NCBI): domain Eukaryota; kingdom Metazoa; phylum Arthropoda; class Insecta; order Hymenoptera; family Formicidae; genus Pseudomyrmex; species Pseudomyrmex cubaensis. The sequence continues at coordinate 114,047 of QVOA01004979.1, read as the reverse complement.
CAATTCCGGCACTGCTGCGCGCGGTTGCCAGATCGTCCCCTGGTTCGTTCGCTCGCTTCCCTCCTTCTCTCGCCACCGTCTGTTATCGAACGTTCGATTTACACCACGGCGCGGGAAGATTTTCGTCGAGGCGATGTGCACGGGTATCACCGTGTATAGAGTTCGACTTCGAGGAGAGAAAAATCGTAACGCGTACGAAGCGGAGGGAAACATAAATAACTAATAAAGCGCTGACGCGATATCGTCGTGCGAAATACCTATTGCGAGAGGGAATATGATGTAAAATACAATAAATATATATGAGGAAAAACCTGACAATTTGAGTATCATCGAATATCCGCAAACGTTATTTAGATTTCTCTTGGATTCCTGAACGTGCACGCGTTTTTCCTCGTGTTACGTGGGTTATTTTATACGGCAGCGTCGAAAAAGCTGTCGCGAGTCGATAGGTCAACACTTTGATGTGTGCGGGGATGCACACACGACGCTCACACACATTATTTCATCGCGGTTTTGAAACACACCGCTTGTGTGTGGACGGAATATTAAGCATGTGTGTGTGCGCAGTACGAATACATATATGTAGAAAATATATATTCTAATATACATATATTTATATTCATTGCTATAATAAATAAAATTCTTTATGTTCTTTTATAGTATACTTTATAAAATGTACACATATTTTTATACGTACATTTTATATGTGAATTTATATACATGTGTGGGAAAAGGAGACCAAAAAATTCGGAATGAACTGATATATTTCTCGAGGGAAAGTGCGTCATGCGATGATAAAGCTTTTTTCAAAAAGCGAAAAATCATGTCGAGCGCTGCCGTATCGAAAGACGCGTTCGTCGTCCACGCCGACGCGTCTCCTAATAATGGGAAGAGAATTGACAACATCCACGCAGCTCGAGGAGTATCGCGTAACTGCCACACGATTCGTGTGCCAACATCGCCGCCGAACGTGATGCTACGCAAGGAGGAAACACGTGGGTGCCTGTGTTTTTCTGTCTCTCTGTCTTTCTCTTTCTCTTTGCCACACTCTACCCTATTCTGACCCCCTATCTCTCTTTTCCCCGCTCACCGCGTAAACCTCGTGACAATGTCGCGCCGCTCTGACGTGCGGACACGGTCGAAAGAAGGCTCTCGCCGTACAGCGTGTGCGAGCAAGCGAACGAGCGAGCGTTGCTAGCATGCGAGAGACGAAGCGCTTTATCGCGAGCCAATCCGAGCACTGTGACCTTGAGAGCCGCTTCAGAGAGAAATATATATTTAGCTGTGGAGCCCGCGGTCGGTGTATGCGTGCGTCTCTCTCTCTGTGTGCGTGGTTTTGTGTGTGTATGTGTGCGGTTCGAGCTTACAGACTATAGCGTTCCCTCGTTCGCTTGCTGGCTTGCGCGCTTCGCCGAGCCTCCTCTCTCCGAAGAGAGAACCGACGATCGATATTTATTTATTTACCGCGGAAACATTCGCTGAATTGAAGTCGATTCGCGGATATTCCCGCGCTTCCGAAGATCGTCGAGCAACGCTGAGCGACGTTGTTTTTGCCTTCGCTAATTTGATTGTTACTGAGATGCGAAAAAAAAAACTTTACGTAACGCATTTAAGTAGAGAAAAACACTATCATTAGATGTGTATATAAAACTTACGCGCGAAAGTTCTTGTTAACATAAAATATACAGCTTGCGCAAATAATGTCTGTTCCCCTCGCATAGAGATTTGATTATAAAAAAATAATTATGAAATAACTAAGGATAAAAAATAATTACAAAATATGTGAACAATGTCTCAGTATATTGATTTACTCAACAAATTTTATATCTATTCACATTTTATATTTTATAACACTCGCGTTCTCTATAGTTATAGACTTTCTTTTGAAATCAAAGTGCCAATTATTTTTCTATGCGAGAGAAATTATTACAATCTCATTTACATAATGCGGCAATTTTTCTTCGTAAAAACTTGTGTGTGCGCAATTTTCCGTTCTATTACTGCGAAACATTTGTTACACGATATAGCTCTAGGATGAAAGAGAATACGTAGAAAAAGATATAGGTTGCACGTCGGATATCGCAACGCGCGCTCGGCTAAGCAACGCCGGCGATGACGAGTTGGAGATACAACGAAATACAACGCCGAGTTACAGCGCGCGATTTCAGCGCGCTTGAAAATAGATTTAATAATATTTCCGTATAAACGTATCAATATATCGAGAGATTGCATCGCGATATTAAATAAATTAAATTATTATACAATGTAATTATATACATACGTTACATAATACTAACACGGTGAAAGTTGGCTTATTCTGCCATATCGATGCAATATTATTTGCGTGTTTATCGTTTGCTATCATATATTATAATAAAAATTCTCACACAGAGCAAGTTCCCGCGAATTCCAATATATATATATATACACAAATTAAATATTCTTCCGACCACAAATACAGGAGATAAAAACTAAAAATGTACTTTTAATTTTCACTTTTATCGAAGTCCGAGAATAAAGGATTTGTTACTAATGAGGTGAAATTAAAAAAACATTTACTGTTCAACAGATCGGCTGAAAAATATATAAAGATATATAAAGATATACATGTAAAATTTTGATATTTTTATACAATATACACACATATGTAACTATTAAAACAATTTTTAGTCGTATAACTATTATGACAACTTATTTGCAAATCTTCTTGTGTCAACAAAGAAATCATTGCATTCTCTCGACGATCATATCAGTAGATTCTAAGCTGTCTGTGTGAGCGAAACGTATTAAGCTTTTTACTGATAAAAAGATCACCTCTTAAAGAGAAGTCCTGTATATTTGTTAGTGAGAGAAGAATCTATTGTCAAATTGTTAAAAATTTATACAAACTGCGATGCAACACTCTCGTATTATACAGATAAAAACGTGCGCGAGATAGACACACACAGAGCCACGCGTATATGTGTACATCATACACACGATGAAAACATTCAGCCGGTCAGTACCCGAATGTATCTTTTTCGCGATTTATAAGACCTCCCGCGATAAGATTGTCATTCATGCATCGTGAATCAGGGACTTTATTTTTAGACTCGGCGTCTGAATGAAAGTGGAGTAACCCGTCGTAGTACAACAAGAATAGAAGGAGAATAAGAGGAGGGAGGAGGAGGAGGGGCAGGAGCGAGGGGGACGACGGAACGGTCGCAGGGGGGCAGCAAGGGTGGCAGACGCTTCTGGGATCCGCGAGTAAATCGTAGTAGATCCTCCGCACACGTGACTGCCATCCCCCTGCCCGCCTCCCCTTGCCCTCTGAAGGCCCCCCTGTGCGTCCCTTCCGTGCTGCCGCGGTCGTCTTCGTTCGTCGAACGTGGACACGCGAGACACGCAGCCAGACGTACGCACGTGCGCACTCGGACACGTTCGGTTTACCTACGAAACGCGAGCCGCCGCCGTCGAGTGACGCGTGGGAGCCGAAAGCGTAAATGTGTATATATGCACAATGCAGATATATCTACAATGTCGCGTAACGATGAACGGATCGAGATATTACGTAACAAAATGCAATATAACATACACAGTGTCCTGGAAGGGTGCACTTAAATTGTAATTGTCGTTCACCGGATTCAGATCGCGCGACGAACAGATAGAATGTGATACAGGCTGTTGTGCATTTGACAGATATACCTCCGCTAATTTAACTCTTGTGAAATATAAAGAGAGTCTCTCTCTGATTATAACAGTACAGACGAATGAGACGAATCGCGATACGCGGATTGATGTTGACAACGTAATATCGCTGAAGTGAACACACCACGTGTTCCGTGTCACTCTGTCTCGCGGCAAAACCAACGGTGTTCTTCCGCTCGCGGGAAAGCTTCACATTACACGCACTGAGACAATTTATGTGTATAGAAAAATATATAATTATTTCTCTTATTCCGGTTTTTATATACAAGCGCGAATTAATTAAATTTATTATTATTTATTATTTATATTGAAACGAGTTATCATGACAACTCACGAAGTTGGAACGATCAACCGGCGAGAGTGAGTTACGACGAGAAGCTCCCTTCCAAAACACACGCGAGTCCTCCCGAAAGCGACCGCATCTCTCGAGAAATCGCGAGTCAATTGTTTCGCACAATTTTTCGATCACCCAGTAGAGGCGGAAGAGAAATACATCCGCACAAGACACAGCGGCGGTGACACATGCGGCTCGCGCGAGCGCGCGATTCAATAAGTGGCTGGATCATTGACACCGGCCCGTGCCGTGGTGTCTGCCGCGTGGCTGCGAGAAGGTTGTACTACGATGTGTTTACGCTTTAATTCGAGATATAGTCGAAATGTCACGTGTGCACGGAGCGCGGCGCGTTACACACACGCGCCGCCGTGAAATGTTGCGGGAAAGGTGGCGGAAGGGGGGAGAAGAAATAGCGGAGGCGCGCGGAGGGTGAGAAGATCGACGTGCCGTCGCACACGCGGGAGAATGAGTCACCGCCGTGTTATGTGCGGTACTCGGCACCCACCCCACCTTCCCCCCTCGGCTTTCTCCTCTGCCCCCCTTGCCGTCTACTTCCGACTACAACGCGGGTCTCTATCGTTCACGGTTCTATCAACTGGGTCAGTGCTGTTCACCCACTCGCGCTCCCCTTGTTTTCAGACGATTGAAGGAGAGAGAAGGAGAGAGATCACGTTTTGCCGCGGCGATCGGGCGAAACGCGGCGAAATACATACGTAAGTGGATCGACGGCAGATGCGGATCTTCGCCGCCCGTGTGGCGGATCCTGTTGATTAAATCCAGACCGAAGAATCGAATTCTCGGATGGCTCGAATGGCTCGGAGATGCTCGAGTTTCCTGTCGACAGAGAATTCTTTGGAGCAAGCACGTAGTTGTTACATTTACATTTTATTTTGTTGTGTTACTTATCTTCGTGATTTGCTTCTTAAACTTGCGTTCTAACGATGATCATCATCGATAAATTTCCTTCTGTTTGACATCAGTTTTTGTATTGGTATAATAAACATATCCAATAAACATTATTATTATTGTTACGAGTTTTTGTTCTTCGCAGCAATTATGTTACATCTGAAAATGCATTCGAATTAGATCGTCGCATTTATCAGGCAAATAGATCTTGACGCGTTAACTATTTGACCGCGTAACGTGTGTATTTTTGCGGCTTTCTTATTAGAACCGAGCCTCGGTTGAACGTATATATTTGTACGTGCGCTTCTAATTTCGATTGCTTCTACGTTAGTCTGAATCCTAAAACGGAACTGTGACATCCTTAATTGCTTCACGACCGATTTAAACCTTCTACAATTGAGGTGTCGGATTTTGTGGTTCGTGAAATTTAAATTGGAAATAAGGTCAAATGTGACGATTCAGGTGAGGGAAAAATGAAACGACATTAAACTCGCTAAGTGATTGATTACAAAGTGATAAATAATACAATAGTCTCGTGTTTGGAAAAGAGTCATTTAAAAATTAAAATAACTTATATTCGTTCTGATAATAAAATTCAGTTATTATTCAAGGAAGACTAAATGTAATATTATTTAATCTTTACTTATTAAATATATGAGAGAGAAAATCCTTGAAGTTTTCTGGCTTATCAATACTTTGTGATATGCCGGTCTCTTTATCGCTAAAATTTTTTTATCTTCCGTTTTTAATCGCCAATTGTTGGACCGTTGTATCTTTATGCAGAAAGAGAAGATGCTGTTTGATTTACCGTCTCCCGTGTGTGTCTCTCGAGAGAAACGAAAACCGACCGCCACTGACGATTTAAATGATGCGTGCGCGCTAACACGGTCTCACGCAACTTGCATGCGTATCATACAGCGAGAGTTTGCTCCGTCACGATGTGCCGCAAGTCACGCAACTCGTGGTGTAGCCGCGTTATAACCGCCAAGTTTTATAGCTTCTCACAGCAGCATACGTACGCAAAGATTCTCAACGATCTTTCCCCCCCAATACCGTAAACATTTACCGGATCAGGAAGAGAAAGATTCGGAAATTAAACGCAAATTGACGTTGTTCACTTTACGGATACTTTTTCATCAAGGTCACTCAACTTTAAGTGGCGAATTACGCGGAGTTCGTGTGTCTCTTCCGTTTGCAAAACTATCAGCGAGTTCTGGTAGAGAAGAACAATCCTTGCCGCGATATAGATAAATGCAAAACGAGTTTTAAAATCGAGGTCAAAGTTAATAGAACGTTAATAAAAATCATCGCGATAAAGAGAACGCGTTGCAAACTATACAAATGTGTTCATTTAAACGCAAAAAAAAGCAAAAGAAATAATCGCCCTATCTCTATTCGCGCTCTCTCGCAGAAAAGATAATGATAATCTTCTTCTAAACATTTGTTCGCGCGAACAACGCGAGAGAGAGAGATAATGCACAAGTTATATGCTTTATTTCTCGAAGCGCCGCGACACTTTGAGAGCTCTAAGTTTCTCCACTCTCTTGCGCAATCGAAAAAAAACTGTTCCCTTACCGAGAACACGTTTGTTTTTCGGAAGCGAAATTAATACTGCAAGATTAGCAAGAAATTAACATTGCAAGATTTTCGTCGGGGAATGCCGCGCCTTGTACATTTGCGTCAGCTCTCTCGGAACGCCTGGAATACGGGAGGGGAAAAACACGTACCTTAACGCTGGCGCGTTTCCAGAACGGTCCGCGAGAGGTCGGTTGCGCCTCGTGCACAGAACCTCGGTCGTCCTACGTGCGTCCGACGAAGGCCTGAGAGAGAACGCGGCCAGGTCGCGGCGGCGCCGCTGGATTTGATGACGTAAGAGAATAAAAGCAGCACAAAGGCTTGTGCTGGTTCATTAGCGCAAACTGTACGGCATCCTCCGGCCGATCGAGCGCGCGACGCAATCTTTGTCCTTTGACTCCGACACGCATATGCATGTTTGCGGACCCGTCGTCGATTTGCCGATTCATCGAATCGTTGCTGTCGTCGTCGTCGTCGTCGTCGTCGATGTCGCGATCGCTGAATTATTCACAACTCCATTCCCTCGCGCGCGCGCGCGACGTAACATCCTTGAATAAGCAACTCGACGAATTTTACGACCGCGTTGAACCTTTACTCACGCAAATTCGAAGCCGATGATAAATAGAATGCTGAAAAAAACAAAAGAAATTAATAGGCAATCTACTTTAATATGTTTAATTAAATTCTATTGTTCGTTTATTTTTTAGGGAAAATTAAAAACAGGCTAATATAAAAAACACGCGGATAATTTGGTTTTGTTCAATTTTAGTCAAAACCTCGGACGTTTGACTCTCGGTATCGCGGCGCACAAGTATTCCTTCGTTAAACTTTTACAAGGTTAAATTGCAGCTGCACCTGGCTTCTACCTGTGCAGGTGCTTAGGAAAGTCTCACGTAGGACGTTTTCTCCTCCCTATGTTTTACGATCTTTTTATTGCGGAATAACTTTAAAGCACTCGCACCTGGCAATATCCTCTATTTAAAAAGGTATTTCTCTGTCAATTTAAAGCCAAGTCTCTCGCCCCTCCCCTCTCCCCGGTTTGACCCCACGATTAAAAACAGATTCAGTTAAATTTAGTCCATTGGTTTTTTCCCACTTCTGCAAAGATTCACAAAGGAATTTTTCTATAAAAAGAAAAACCTACATACGATTTTTTTTATCGGGAAACGAATTGCTCATCGCAAGGTACAAAATTCTTCTGTATACTGAGAATTCGTCATTATTTAAAATTCTTTATAAGCTAAAGTAAAACTCGTTTGTGTTGTTCGACGACTCGTGATCTGAAACTCATAAAAGAGTTCGTTGCTTTGCTCGCGCAAACCGATGCCATTTCGGGACGTTTGAAAATCGTTCCAAAAGTTTTGGATTTCCAAAGAGGTGGTTCTCGCTCGGCGTCCAAGGACTCAAACATCCGTGACCGAAACGGACTGACGAGTTTGCACGAAGAACGCGAGACGAGTGGCCTACGTAAGCAAACCGACAAGGTTTGCTTGCATTTCTGTTTTCCTTCCTTCTACATATGCCATATACATATATATACAATACATCTCTCTCTCACCGACGACGGAGAGTCGAGGAGGCTGCCGGAGCAAAGAGCGGGGGAGGAAGTAAAGCGAAGAGCGAGAGGAGGGGTGAAAAACACCTGTTACGGACTTCCGTAAACACGAGGTGTTCTGTTTATTTTCGTACTACGTCGCGCGTTTCGTGCCGCATTAGAATCACACAGACCTCTGTTCATTGTCACATCACGCAGAATTGTCTTCCTCTGCCTTACCGATTGCGAGTATACGACCAGGATGCGAGGGCAGCACCTTCCGGTTCTCCCATTAATTTGTGAACATCTCGACAGAAAACCTACATATCATTTAGAAAAAAAAATCGTGTTACTTAATTAAATAAAACAGACGCGTCTTTGGAGCTGTCAAGTTTTTGAAAACCCTAATATTATAAAACTATACACATATGCATGTGTGTATAAATGATCATAATGTAAAATTTGCCAACAAAATGAACTAGGAAAATATATGTCTGGAAAAAAGAGGTAGTGTTTTTTTTTCTTCCGTCAAGTTGAGACAATCCTCTTACGTATCAATTGTTCTTACGCAACTTGACGCGAACGATACGAGAAAATTGTTTCCTTCGTACGTATATACACGTGCGAGCGCATGAGAAATCAAGTTTCTGCGATTTGAAATCATGTACCTGACAAGACGAGTTCCGAGAAACTATTCGCGCGCGTCATATCCTTCGCGATTTCTCCGTCTAAGTTCCGCTTCTGACGTCGCGATGCGAGGGGATTGACGTAAGCGTTTAAGAAATTTCCGGAGCCGCCGGTTACTTGGCACAATGTCCTCTCATCAACGTCCTCGCCGCCGCGCCGTGCATCTCGTACAAGTTCCATCATGGCGCGTGATGCGCGGCGGTGTTTCGCGCATCGAACGGTTATGAACACCGAGCGGCGCCGAATGACATCGAGGGCAGCGCCCGATCGACGTCGAGCCGAACGCGTCATGTCTGATAGTGCGATAGCGCGCGCGCTCGCTTTTGACAGCTCGCGACTTGTTAAAAAACACGCGGCGATCTCGCAGTGACGAAAATACGATGCCGAGAGTCTTCGCACGGAGAATCGTTCGCTGAGAGAACAAGTTCGACGACGTGTGCGTGCGGTGCTCATTTTAGCGGAGTCGCATTGTATACATACAGACACACACACACACACACACACACACGCATATCGTACGCGCGCAAGGAAAGTGTCCTTTTTATTCTTCGAAACCCCGCTTGTCCCAAACAAAAGCGGCGGCAGAAAAAAACCTACTCGAGCGCACAACCGCAGCAAAGCATTTCTTGGTTCCTTTGCGGCGTGTTGTCTTTTCGTTCGTCCGCTTTTTCTTTTCGCGCGCATCGTTTTTTTCAACAAGTGCGTTGTGTCTCGCGCTCTTTACGGTCCACGTACATACGTACGCGTGTCTTATTGCTGCTCTTCGTGCGCTTTGTGCACGGGTTTTTTTTCGTGCTCTCTTTCTCCCCCATGACGCATTCGCTTCTCCACTCGAGAAACGTCATACCGCCACTTGCTCCGACGAGTTTATAGCTTCGTCTTGGTCGTACTATTCATAAGATAAATACACTTTGCGCATTGCTCGGACATCGTTTCTTTCCTTTTCTGTCTGTCTCCGTCTCTATCTCTCTCTCTCTCTTTCTCTTTTCCTTCGCCTCCTCCAGTGCATCTCCCCCTCGCGCCGCAGGGACGTAGCACTCCGTTTCTGCGTCCGTCTCGTACACGGTCTCTCTACGACAAGCGCCCTCTCGCTTCCTCCAGTAGCAAGCAGCGCAGCAGCGGCTCGTCGTCCTCCTGTCGTCGACTCCATCGTCTCGGGCGAAAGAATGGAGGCGATTGCGAAGCATGATTTCACGGCGACCGCCGAGGACGAGCTCAGCTTTCGCAGGAGTCAAGTCCTCAAGGTTGGTAAAACGAGAGCTTTTGTCGGTCGGTCTCTCACCTGGCCTTTGGCACGGCCAGCTTGGTCAGCCAACGGCGAGGCGCGCCGCGTCGCTTCGCGGCGGTCACGAGACCTCCGAACATCCTCCCGAAACTTCTATCCGTTCGTCTGTCTCTCTCTTTTTCTGCGTTTTCGCAGCTTTGTGCAACGCGGATCGAGAATCGAGTTGTTATCACTGATACATGTATGCGCGAACCACGAGAGAGAAACACACGGGCGGCTGATCCAGTTTCCTTCTGCTCCGAAAAGCTGTTGCGTTTGACGCAAACGCTTGCGTGAGATGTATGTTATTGCTCGCGATAAGAATTGTTTTGTTGCGCGTGATGATAATATTACAATAATATTACATTAACGATTATGTCACAATAAACTTCTGCTTCTCTCACTTTCTATTGTTTAGAAGTTGCTCCACTTTTATATATGTGAAAAAAAGAAGACATTTCGACTTTGTCACAGTAAAAAGAAGTAAGCAATTTTTTTTTTATTGAGAATCTAATTTAAATTCACTGTGCAGTTTAGGTACAAATAGACATTATTTATATACACACAGCTGTGTATATAATTTCTTTTCTTTTTTTACACATGTTCCAAAAGCTAGAAAATATTCTATATGCTATGTATAACGAATGAAATATAAGTTCATCAGTTTGTAACAGTGACTTCTGATATATTAAGTCCATAACTTGTTCTATATATAATCTCTATGTGTTCAGCAATATTTACGATATTTGCAGATTCTGAACATGGAAGATGATATGAACTGGTATAGAGCTGAACTGGACTCCAGAGAGGGGCTCATACCAAGTAATTACATTGAGATGAAAAGCCATGAGTATGTAGTAAAAATATTATACATATATATCTCTCTGTATCTGTGAATCACAGAAATTCAGAAAAAAAGTTAAATTTTTTATCACTCTAAAAAGAGGAAAGCCTGCAATATTTTAGATTGATATTTTTTTCTCTCTTCAAGTCTTCTTTGTGTGCAAACTCATGCAGGCTTCGTGTACAAGATTCTCTTTTCTCTAGTTTATGATTTTATTTCTTGGCTATTATAGTTGGTACTATGGAAGGATAACCAGAGCAGACGCGGAAAGATTATTGCTGAACAAGCATGAAGGTGCCTTTCTGATTAGAATCAGTGAAAGCTCTCCTGGCGACTTTTCTTTATCTGTAAAGTAAGTCGTTTTTATTGCCTGTAAATCAGAGACTTATCAAATAATAGAGACTCGATAAATAATACAAAACAAAACAAATAACTTATAGATGTTCTGACGGTGTACAACACTTCAAAGTTTTAAGAGACGCACAAGGCAAGTTCTTCTTATGGGTTGTCAAATTCAACAGCCTCAACGAATTAGTCGAGTATCATCGCACAGCATCTGTATCCCGCTCGCAGGATGTTAAACTACGCGACATGGTCCCGGAGGAAGTAAGAATTTGATGCACAAAGTGTTTTTTTTTCTTCTTTTCGCAGAACATCTAAAATATTTGAATCTGTCAGAAACTACGCCAAGTATTTTTAATTTAATCGTAAAGATCAATTTTATGCGATTTTCAGTGTCTTGTGCAAGCTTTGTACGACTTTGCACCGCAGGAGCCCGGTGAACTGGAGTTCCGACGAGGAGACGTCATTACTGTCACAGACCGCACAGATCAACACTGGTGGCACGGAGAAATCGGCAACAGACGGGGACTCTTTCCGTCTACTTACGTTACGCCATACCACTCCTAGGTAACTTTATTTATCTTGCAATTACTTGTATATTTTTTGTTACTGACATCACGTATGTACAATTTTTGTGAATTTTTAAAAATATAAGTTATTTGATATTAAATTTCAGGTCTCATCAGGCCGAACGCACAGAGGTCGTTGTTGGGAACAGCGACCGTCCTATCCCACCACTATCACCTACACGATCCGAGTTGCTGCGGATTTGATAAACAATATTTTACAAGCATCACCGATCGAATTGGCCGCCAAAGTGTATTGGTGGTCTCGCCGAAAAGTCTTCTGAGTAAAAACGCGCACGATTAAAAATTGAATAAGATTATTCCGTATATGCAATGTCAAATTTCGATTTATCGAAGGAAGAGTTATAAATGTCGCATGTATTTAAACGAGAGAGAGAGAGAGAAGAGAAAGAAGAACGGACAAACATCATCGACGCTACATCGAAACATTTGGAAATACCGACATATTAGGATTTAAGTACGATTTTCCGGACGCACGTCTTAACGATTATCCGAAAGAGATCCGAGGACTTCGACTAAAAAAAAAAATCTCGAGATCTGAAAGTCGTTTCCGAATGTCTAGGGATCTGAGGAGGGGATGCCTAAAGAATGCCTAAGCGGATCTAAACGATTCAAGCATTTATAGAATTTTAACAAGTGTAACGATCCTTTTTATCTAAGAATTATCTAACTGTCTATGGATATGTAAGGATCTAAGGGTCTCTCTCGTGCGACTTTCCCGGAACTAACCGGGAGGTCGCGTTCGAGAGAAATATGTATATTTTTGTTTCTTTTTCTTTTTTCCTTTTTTTTTTTTTCTACACCTTCCTTTTATCGACTCTGCTCTTTCTTTATTACTGTGCTGAACACTAGAGAAAGTTCATAGCATTATTGTGTAATTATATTAATATTATCTTTTATGGTTATATTATTATTATAACTATTAATGCGTTATGTTACATTTTATTGATAACAATATATTATATTAATTATATATGGCCGCGAGTGTGTATATGTGTGTGTGCTTTTTTGTTTATTTATGTGCCCAAACGCGGTAAACTACTCCTTTGGACAGCAGCGTCGCGAATCGCGAGATAACAGCCCCAGTTATAGCGGCTTTATCTCCTAACGAGCGTAACAACTCGACCGGGTCTGCTTGTTCATTACACACACACGCCGGCGAGTGTGCCATTCGGGAGACTTCCTGCCATACGCTTTTAGCTTTTATCAGACCGACCGCGATAAATTTTCTGAAGGAAGCGCGAAAAACTTCGCTATATCCCAATAGCGTTCCGTCGGCTTTAACAATAACGATATACTCGACGAGTGTTCTCTCTTTCTTTCTATTTTTCTTACAATTAGAAAATCGAGACATTAGGATAAATGTTAGACTTCAATTTAATAGAACGCAATTTTTGTAGTAGAATTTACATTTGAGGGGGAGAGGGGGAAACAAACTTCTCCAAGAGTCGACTTTCAAAAGTCCAATCACGTTTAAGGACTATAATCTAAAAAGAAACTTATCTACGTGACGTAAGATTCTCGCTTGTATTCCTTTTGATCGAAATGTTTGTTTGCATAAAAATGTTTGATTGAATAAGTAATTGCACATTAGTGAACCAAGACGCGTTCACATTATTATTATATTATATATCGTTTCGATTCTCGTGCAATATAAGTATCATATGGAAAATTATTTATTAAAAGAACAGCCAAGAGAGGAAAACAAATGATATATAAAACATAACGAGATTCAACGGTGTTTCACGACCAAATTTGAAAGAAATATAAATATATATTCGCTATTGGCGCAGTGAATCATCTCGGTAAATGATTCAACGCGATCGTCTTTCTGTTTAATCGATGAGTTATCGAAACTTCGAACAGTTTCGAGAAAAAAAAATCCAAGTTGCCGCTGCTGATATATTTAACTGATAATCCCTATCGATATTTCCTCACTTCAAGGTAAATACACCACGATATAGCGCGATACTTTTTGGACCAAGCAACCTTTACGATAATAAACAATAAGAATAAAACGAATTATAAGTATTAGCCAAGCCAGGCGATTGCGAGATCAGACCGACTCGCGAGTCGCCGTGTCTTTTGTACGGATCGTTGTTTCATGATAAACTTAAATGTATCTTGATATCGACTATAAGTGTGAGTTGATGAATTGTGCAAGCGACATACGCATATAAATCGCTGTGTATAAGTGCATTAAGATATTGGAAATTTATCAGGAAAGTAAAAAGGAAAAAAAACAAATCCACAAGGCGGCATATCTGCAAATGTGTGAACCAAGAAATTTTAGTTACTGTTAGCATGACGGTATGTACAAGTGCGCAATTATAAAAAAAAAAAATACAGGTACAATAAACAAACATATTGCAAACTGCTTTTGTTTAGATCTTCGTAACATCTTCTCTCTTCAACAGACCAGCCTATAAGATATGTATCTCCCTGCGGTCTCCGACGGCCTGATGATCTTGACGACCTGTCCGCGTTTCAAACCAAAATACCGAGCCACCGGATCGCCGGCTTGTATCCTCATCAATTGATTCTCCTTCAGCTTGTACTTTGCCAACAGCTCCTCCTTCTCTTCCTGAGTTAGAACTATATGCTCCGGTACTAGCTCGTGCTCTGTAATATTGATCAATAATTCGGACTCCAAGAACTGTTCCAGTACGTATTTTGGTGCCATGTCCACCAGGGATTGCTTGGCGGATGGTGTCATTCCCTGCTGGACCACAATAATTGCTCTGCAATATAACATATAATACACAATAACACTATGATCTTCAACAAATGTCTAAAATATAATAATCCAAATAAACTATCTAATCTTAAAGCACCAAAAAAGAAATACAAATATTATGTTAAAAACAGTTAATAAATGATTATAAAAGAATCACAAATTATTTCAATTGATGCTACTGGGTGATCAATTTATTCTATATATAACTAGTCTATTTTTGTATATACTTTTCTAAAATATAGTATTTGTATATAAATAATGTAGAAAAAATAATACATGTTTCAATTAGAATCACAGAATACAATTCTAAAGTTATGACACCAGTGAGACATCTGATTTAAATTAAAACTCTTCCTCTTTTGTAAAGAGAAAATACATACTTTGAAAATATAAAAAATAGAAAGATTATGTTAACTAGCAAGAACTAAAGTAAGAGACTGAATGCATGTAAATCCCAAAAGAAAAATGCACAACCTGTGGATTTTTTCTTCTTGCATCCGTTGGCAATAAGTTTTAATAGTTTTGATGCCAATTTTTGGTTCATCTGGGAAGAAGACGAATAATTGATCGGTAGGATCATCGTTATGCGCCACCAGAACAATAAGATCGCTTCTAGCCGGTCTTTTCTCGCTAGGCTTGTCACCAAACTGTTCCTTGAATTGTTCTAGCGTTTGGTCCAACTCATCCTGCGTCACAAGATAACCTCTATCGTGACACAATTGCATTACCGTTTTTCTAATGCGCCACAATTTGTAAGTCTCGTCTTCGTCATCCATATTTTAACGCCTAAATAGTACAGAAAGTATTAAATCAATCACTCCTATTACTTAGCGGTAAATAACTCGACAAAATCTTCCGCGCGTCGTACAAACGTCGTTCCACGTGCAGTTGCCGCTTCTGAAGAAAAACCGCAGGTCAGGGCTACGTTAAAAAAAAAAAGTACATATAAGGCTATTTTTACATGAAGCGTAACTTGCGTCAGCCAATCAAATCGTCTCAGCGTATGGTAGCTGAAACGATTTGATTGGCTGACGTAAGTGAAGCTCCATGTAAAAGCAGCCTGAACAGTGTTTAGAATTTTGGAACATACTCTAGCGCGTCGTCACGTGATCGTTTCGGTTGCTAGATCTCCTACTCTACTTCGTGCAGTTCTCTGTTCACTACAGTAGTGGAGAGAGAACTTTTAGACTTTTTTGTTATTTCTACTTTTTCTTTTCTTATATCTATCTATAAAATTTAAAAATCGTTATACTATTCACAAAACTTACTAAATATATTGCTGCACTATGTGTCTAAAAACATAAAAATACAAGTATAAATCAGGCACCTGCCATATCTTGTTTTATAAGGAGTTTTTATTATGGATAAAATACAAATTGTATCATCCTTGAGACGTCAGGCATAAATTACCACTTCTCGCTGCTTGCACCTCCCCAACTTTGAGCAGCAGGTGTAGCCACGGGTGCCGTCCACTCTTCCGGAGGCTAAAGAAATGATAACACCAATTAATAAATTATAATGGAATTACACAGCGATTTTCTTTAACGTAATATACTGCAAAATTTTTAGATACATGATTACTAGATACTGATTAAAATAGAAATATATACACGGAAAGTAATTACGTTTGAGGTATATTAGAAAATAAATCATCAACAGTCTACCTGTGCAGCCCAGTCGCCGCTGGTTTGGAATGATGGCGCAGCACCAGGTGTAGGAATAGCGGCAGCCGCTGCCGGTGCGACGTCGTCAGCCCAATTGTCGGTCGTTACGGCAGTCGACTCGACCTCGTTCACCCAGCCGGGATCCGGAGCAGGAGCAGTTTCGACCGGACCAGTGAATTCTTTTACCGGTGCAATCTCCTTCGCAGCCTGTTCTTCTTTCTCCGCCTTGAAAATAAGAGTCTCGCACTGATTATCGTCGTTCGCAAGAGCAAAAAAAGAACGTCAAAAAACTTTTATTTTCTTATCAGAAAAGATTAAGCCTTAAAAATCCAACATTACTGTTTCTGGATCCTGAAGTCTCATCATTGCAGCGTACAAGAACTTTGAAGGAGAGAATCACGAAAAAAAAAAAAGCAAAAGACATGATGACGAGAAAACTACCTCTTCAGGATCTCTGTAGAAGAAGAGGTCCACCACTACGTCCCACTTGGTTTCACGAGGAATGGATCCTCGTAGACGGAGAACCTCCCTGGCGAGAAGCCACCACATCAAACCAACGGTGTGCAAGCTCTTGGTGTTGCACGGAATTGCAATATCTACGAAACGCAGCGGCGAGTCTGTATTGCAAAAGGCGATCACTGGAATATTAACATAGCTGGCTTCAGTGATCGGTTGATGGTCAGTAGCTGGATCCGTTACAATCAACAATCGAGGTTCACGGAAAGCAGCCTGAAAAGAAGTTAGCGTCATTGCAATGCACTTAATCAATCTATCAAAATATCTAACGTTAAAAGAAAATCAGAAAAGATTAAGCCATAAAAATCATCAGATATACATTCTGAAAAAAAATGTCTCATCACTTATCTATCGGAAAAAATTTAAACATTATGTCTACTTGATATTTTTACCTGGATTTGGTTAGTAAATGCACCAGGAGTGAACCGTCCAGCAATAGGAGTTGCACCTGTATGAGCTGCAAACTTCAATACAGCTCTTTGTCCAGAATGGCGACAACTGATGACAAAAACTTCGCTGGGTTGCTCGATTGAAACAATAGCACGTGCAGCAAGCAACAACTTCTCCCAAGTATGACGGAGATTGATGACATTTACACCTGCGCCTGTAATTGGAAATATATAAAATATTGGAGAATCGTTATCTATACTACAAGATCAGAACAGTTAAAGTATAGGCGATCTACCATCTACTCTTTTTTTATAAACGTATTGTTCCATCTGGAAGTTTACGTTTTCGGCACCCAAGTGGGTACCGGCAGCCAACATCTTGGTGACATCGTCCTCTTTGAGAGCTAAGACATCTAAACCTCCTGACATTTTAACGTTGTGGTTGAATTACGAATCCAACCTAGAATACAAGCTTAGTTTTAATTTGTTTATTATTTAAGTTTTAGTAGTTATAAGCCTGAAGTACAATTTTGTAGTACATTAAATTCAAACAAATGAATAATCAGATCATATATCTGAAAATTGTCAATAACCTAAAAACTCGCGAGCAAAATACATCAATTTATTTCATGTCCAAACAAATTTTATATATTTAAATATTGCTTAATGTGTAAAACTATTTTTACCTTTAAATATGTATATTTTCAAGAATTATAAAATTATATCTACATTGAAACAAAAACTACTACCACGTGAACCGCGTGTCTAGTATCACCAAGTAACCTAATGGTAAAAACTGAATTAAAACCAAATAAATTGAATTTTTAATCAAAAAGAACTTTGTGGAAGTACTCTTATTTAAAGCATATTTATTTAATATACTCTGTTTATATAAAATGTATATAAAAATCGGATTTTTATATACAAAATATGTATAAAATTAATGAGATACTCACGTTTGCAATGCCACAGGGAGAATAGTTCCAAAAAGGAAAGGAAGGAAAGGAAGTTGCATCGCGAGCGTGCGCTTACGTAGGCACGCATACCTACTACATAAGTCAAAGCAGCTGTTAGCTTCAGATCTTATTGGCTACATGGTAGATCCTTTATTCGACAACTTATCAAATCTTCGTCGTACGAGAAAAACTGCAATAAAATTGTAGCTTTAAAAAATACCGAAAAAAAAAAGATTTCAAAAGATAAAAATATTTACTAATCGCATTTAAACTTTCTACTCACGAGAAACAATAAGAAACAGAAAAGGTTTTGCTTTACAAAGAGTTTTATGCTATTTTATGTACAAGAGAGATTATCTTATAAATAAACAGTGTTTGGCTTTTATTTATGCTATACTTAGAACCAGATCACGATTAGTTTGCGCGGCGTTCGATGGTTCTAAGCTATAATTCTCATTTACGGCGGACGATGGAACCGTTTCGGCGCTCGAGAGTAGCATCTGCATCGAACCCTGCAGCTGCGTCAGAGCTATAAGTAACTGTTCTTCTTCCTGTAATTTTTCCGCCAATATCGCCAACATTTTCCGCGGTTCTTCCGACAGTTCGTCCAAATGATCCTCGTACACATCTAATAGAGGAAAGCAAGTTTTATTATAAAATACGCAAGACAACATTAACATACGCAAGACCCTAAGAACTGATACACGAAATTTACCTAATAAAACATTCGCTACGTGCAACAACACTCTTCCGAAACGTATGCTGCCAATGTACTTGTTCAGAAATTTGATTATATTCACTAGCGATTTGCCGTCTCTACCGGCCAAGGCTCGTCTCAGGCCTTCCCGCCTGATGAGCTCCTGCGTGAGCGCGACGGTGACATGCGGCGTTTTGTTGACCACGTAATTCAACATCACGCAGTCCAACGCTTTGCTGTACTGGAACTTTCGCAGACACTCGTCGGGCTTGCTCATTATCTCCTTCACCTCCTGCTGCACGACCATATCGACACTACGAACGTGCAGATTTTCGCCCGCGTGTCTGTACGACATCTTCTTGCGTCTCGGCTTTATCGCGTCTTTCGCGTCTTCCTCACGTCGCCGAACCGAAACCAGACCGTCTACCATACCTGCCGCAATGGTCTCGTCGCCAGCCTGCAATTAATACGTTTATATTGTATTTTTGTACAAAGATTATTTTTATTATGTATTTTTCAAACGAAGGATGCACTTTTTTGTTTCTTACACTAATTCCTATGCTCAGAACTGCGTTAGGATAATCTAAGGTGTGAAGCGTTTTGTACGACCCGGCGTCGTAAATTTTCACATGTCTGTCCAACGAACCGGACAATATCCTGTGACCGTTGGATGCGATTTTCAAACATGTGACCGTTTTATGATGTTGAGTGATTTTCGCCAGTAATTTGCCGCCCGCGAGAGCGTCCCAGACTTTGATGTCGGTTCCACCTGAGAAGCAAAATTGCAAATATAAAAAGTGTACAGATAATAAACATATTAAGACTCACACAAAAGATGTATCTATCAATGGAATTTTCAATCCTTGCAAATTGGGCACCGTACCTGCAGACAAGAATATTCCACCGGAAGGCAAGAAGAGCAAACTTTCCACTGGTGCGTCGTGATTGACGCTAAGTATCTTCTTGTTCGTTCTACTGTCGTACATGTGTACGATTTTGTCGTATCCGCCGGATATCAACACGTCAGTGGACACAGGACTCACGGCGCCAGCTCTGATGTAATCGCTGTGCTCGTTAAAGCTCGTCAATTGCTTCTCGCTAGGTACGTCCCACAATATGACGCTTTTGTCATCGGAGAACGAAGCGATGTGAAGATCGTCGGCTGTGAAGAAGACTCTGTGAACCGCACCCTTGTGACCGGAGAAAAGCCGTAACATGCTGTTCGAGCCGATGTTAAAGAGTCTGACCACCGCTTCCTCTCCCCCGGCACACAGCAGTTTGCCATCTCTGCGAAAGCAACTTCCATACGCAGCCTCTTTAAACCTGCTGTACGTTTTTGTCACCAGCTTCGTGATCGGATTATATACTTGCACTCTTACCGAGCAAGTAACTGCGAAGTAATGTGGTTCTACTGGTGAAAAGTCAATGTAGTCTATTGGACCAAATTCCTTAAGCAAAACCGGTGCCTGCGACAGCATAAATTGTCATTTGTATTACAAACTACCTCGAAAGTCAACTGTAATGAGCGTGAGAAAAGACTTATAGGGGTTACGTTTCGGCACACGTGGGTGAAACATTACAAGAAAAGTCATTTTTTGAATCATTTTTCCAGCAGAAGCAAGCTATAAGCACAAAAGCACAAAAAATACCGTATATTTCTTCCAGTATATGTTGTCTTCCGATAATTCCGGCCCGACTCTTGCAAACACCTTCGTATTTACTTTCTTGAACGACGCCATGGTTTTTAAATGCTCTCAGGTTTGGTTTGGTGCTCTCTCTTATGGCTCAGTGGACCTATTCTGCCAGTCCATACGCCATTCTACGTTAAATGCTCTCAGGCGATTTTCCGCATGAGATAGAAAATTCAGAGAAAGACCACGGATGAATTCTTCGATTGATTCCCGTCCTCGAGCGCTGCGGTGTCCGCGTGTCAACTACACGAATCAATTCGGTAAATAAAAACGCGTACATCTTTTGATTTGGTTCTACTCTCGGATAATCTTTGGCTGCGTTTTCGATGTTCACTGCCAGTACTGAGAATTTATGATTGACGTAACCCACGTACGTATTATTTACGGATGTATGTACTCGCAGCGAATATCGTAACGCGCGCGCAACCTTGCGTTACGTCACGCTTCGAAAACAAACAGTTTCATGCCGTTCTAAGTACGTGCGTGCACGGCATGAACTTAACCTCCATTCCCCACATATAAATGTTTAATTTAAAGAACGAAGGAGTGACACATGTCAACATGTTATTGTGTTGATTCGATTGAGAGAGACATTGACCCGCGCATTTACCGCGACGATGCTCGTCGACTCGTCATCAAGTTTTGCAGCACGAACTTGATAATCTATTTCGAGTCGTATGCAATGCGTTAATCGTTTATTTATAACACTGCGCCTCTTTTCGAGCTATCGTTTACGAAATCTTTACTCATTGTCACATTACCGAAAAATGTGTTGAACGGTGTTCACTTTCTTTTTCATTTTTTTTTTTTTTAATTTTGTATTTATACAAATTATGGACGAAGTTTGGTTCCATTTCTCGAATCAACTCGAAACGCTACAGGTAATTTTCTACAAGTCTTTCTCAATTAACTTTCGCGCGCGTTTGCGCTTTTATATAATAATTTTCTTTTTTTTTTTTTAATCTTTATGACATTTTTCAGTTGATTTTTGTTCCTGCTCAAAATTGAAGTAATTCATAAAAAATATATTGTTAAAAACTTATTTTAATTTTGTCATTTTCTCGTCTCAATTTTAAGTTGTTCCTGCATTGGTACAAATAACATTAGTATCAGTTATTTGATATGAATGTCAAGTCATTTTGCATAAAGTACACTTATATGTAAATAATATATGTATATATATTCACCGATATATTTATATATAAACAATTTGGGAAAGATTCAAGCGTCTGTAATTGCTCAACAAGGACAACAGTGGTGCGTGACATGGCTGGCTCAATTGCGTCAGGTGATTCTGCAGCTTTGCGAGGATCAACACGCACAACACGCCAAGGACATTGTGCTGGGCATGGCCGCTTCTGTCCAAAACACCTGGCAAGAGATTCAATTCCAATATTACAATGTACATTGGACTACATTAGACTTCTATCGCCAATTAGGAACATTGTACGTTAGCAAAGGTACACTGAACACAATCAAACTGCATATGTCTCATTTTTTTTTTTTCAAAGTGCTTATTATTGCTCATAACTATTTATTCTTTTATTATTATTTATATCTCTATTTGTTCCAGTTTCAAGGAGAGAAGCGATGTTTTGCCTAACAGGTGTGATGTTTGGAACCTTGATGGGCTATTACATCGGTGTAAATCGAAAGCATATTTCTCATCACATTCATCGTATAAAGGCGATCACTTGCCACCATTATAACGGTATCGAGGTACACTATCTAATATCCCGTTCTGTCACAGTTTGAATGAGATCATTTCGTACTTTTGTTTTTTTGGTCATAGGGCGTATTGATGGTGGAGGACGCCGAGATGCCAACGATAAGAAGGTCGAACGATTTACTGATACAAGTTAAAGCCGCCTCGCTTAACGTTATCGACACGAAGATATGTTCCGGTTACTCCAGGATTTATAGAAAGTTACTTAACTCGGGAGTAAGTGAAGCTTATCAAATTTACACGTATATTGGCACGCGCTAACGTCGTAATGCGTGAACCTGTGTGTTCAGAGACAGAGAGAACTACCTGTAACTTTAGGGAGAGATTGTGCGGGAATAATAGTCGACATTGGACAGAAAGTCGCTAATTTCGATATAGGTGACGAGGTGTTTCTAGCCGTTCCGTCCTGGGCCCCCGGCACGATGGCGGAGTACATAGTTGTTTCCGAAACGCAAGTAGCAAAACGGCCTAAGTCCTGTAACTTCGAAGCCTGCGCCAGTCTGCCGTACAACGGCTGCTTGGCGTGGGACGCTTTAGTCAATAGATCAGTTATTAAGGAAGGCAATGCCAAAGGAAAACGGTAAGTCTTGATATTTTCAAAAAAACAAGATTAAATTGTTGTAACGCTAATGAAATTATTGTTACAGAGCTCTCGTTTACGGCGGAAGCACCCCGATCGGTTGTATTTTGACGCAGTTGATCAAATTGTGGGGTGGATACGTAGTAACCGCATGCAGAGCGGAGGCAATACCCGTAATGAGGGCGTTGGGCGCCGATGAAGTTATAATAGTAAACGAAATAGATATAGAAAAGGAATTACAGTTGCATGATAAGTACGAAACTTCAATAGACGAAATACAATGTGTCCAAGCTTATATAAATTTTGTAAGATGTGTGTGAGGCCGAGATTAAACGGCATTTTCCAGTTCTTAATCTCAAATTTTGCACACGTTTATTACAGATTTGATGCGATTTTTTATACTGATAATCAGCCGTTTCAAGAACACATTTTTGCGAAATATTTGTTGCCCCACGGTTCCTACGTATCCACCGTTCCCGAACAGTTGACTTCGGACTCGCTGGGATTTATTTGCGGAAGTATATTCGCTGGATGTGTTAGAATAAAATTACTGGTTCAGGTATGATGTGTTTTAATATGGGAAATAGTTGATTCCAGTGTTAAAGTCAGATGTATATTATTGATTAATGTTTAAAATTATTTGTAGTATATGTTTGGATTTAACATGCATCAGTGGAATGAAGGTGCGAAATTGGACGTCGCGTATCTGCGCGCTCTGAGCGAGCTAACTGATGCGTATCAGTTGCAAACTGTCGTGGACAGAGTGTACGCGCCGTACAACATCGAACGTGCTCTGTTGCATGTTCTAGATTCGAAGTCCATCGGTAGTACGATTATAACGTTTCAGTGACGCTTCATCTCATCTTTAATTCAGTTTATTCTTCGCAACTCAACATCTCTTGTACATAAAAATAGTCTGTAACCGCGTTTGCGTGCATTTGATAATGTAATCACACTGCCGCATATACTTGTTGAATAAATTTACGTCATAGCAAATTGGAAAACAGTCAAAAGATACATTTGGTGCTGAAATAAAGACTGAGAACGAAACTACCGTTTGGCAACGATCAAATCGAGCGTGAAAGTTCATTCTTTTCTAAATTTATGCAAAGTTGCGTTAAATAAGAAAAAAAAAAAAACATGTGTATAACAAATATAAAATAAATATAAATCCTAATCCAAAAGTATCAAAATCGTCATTGCATACAATATAAATCAGACTGTTATGATTGTAGATTTTTATATAGACCCGCGCGACAAATAATTGTTATTGATGTTTATAGCATACTGAGAACAAATATTGTACATGATATATATATTTTACCTCAAATAAATAGGGAAAAATGTGTGCGCACGGTTTTTTTCCCGATGAGATTACAATGTGAAAGTATGTACATAAGTAAAAATGCAATGTACAAATCACCAATGAGATAAAAGATTCTAAACAAGGACGAGTACGAAACTATGCGCACACGCGTACGCGCACTTATATATTCGATAGTGTTATAAAATTATGACAAAAACAATTTGACTCGTTACTCTACTTTGCTTTACCTCGAAATTTACTGTTGCCTGCCGTCTTCGCTTTTTTGGCAGCTGGCTTTTTTTCTTCCACCTATAATAATGATCAAAAACTTTGTATTCACAACCAACCAACTTTTTAAAAAGATATATTTTTACCTTTCGCTTTGGACTTGGAGTTGAATTCGGTAAAACTTTGAAGAACGAATCTAATCGTCCTTGCGTGGATGTATGTCGAGCCTTGTGAAGTTTCTTAGCTCCACTTCTGACTCGTTCCTCATTAAATTGTTTGTCACCGCATAAAAACTTCACTAGACCTTCCTCGTCTGGGTCGGACCATTTTAACTTAAACAGAGAGATATTTGATACGTACACGCTTTTGCACAAAAGGACAAAAGAATTTAATATAAAAATAGTACTTGAATATCGTCCACGTTGGATACTTCTGGCTCTTGAAACAATAATCTCGCATCTTTGTAGTTCCAATCGTCAGGTATGGGATATTTCTTGGTGTCTAGATTTTCGATAATTTTCTCCAAAGATCTGTGATTCTTTATCAATTCTATTGCCCTCTTTGGACCAACGCCTTTGATGCTGCTGGTGTAATCACAACCCAGCATGATACAAAGATCAATAAACTATAAAATATATCTTGTTTTAACAGTTAAGAGACACACATCTTTGGTGTTAGAGAAAATGATAAAATACCTCATTGTGATTTAGTTCTAGACCTTCAAGAACTTTGTCAAAATGAATTTCTTGTACAGGCAGCTTTCTAGCTTCGCTAAAAGTTAAACGTCGAAGCAATACGTTGCAGCCGAAGGTAAGTGCATCCATATCCTCTGTGGCAGTGCCAAAGACTTTACCAGCTTTCACCAAAGCTGCACATTGTGCTTCGGCTTCACAAGGCGCCTAAATAATGAAAAAAAATCAATAAAAAATCAATAAAATAAACTACATTGAACACACAAATGCTTACATCGATATAAGGTATACCCATTAATTGGAGTAATTCTTTAGCTTCATCAGCATGAGTTTTTGTAACTTTAACCAATCTTCTATTAAATTTATCTATTGCTTCCACATTGCCTTTAATTAAAAACATTTCCTGTTACAATCTGCAGCTTTTTGTTTTGCTTCGTGCAGATAATGTGATAAATTCAAATCTTAAAGAATTATCTTTACCATCTTCTTCAGCAGCCTGCAAGAGTTTCTGTGCTTCATCTCTTCTCTCAGCTCTTTTGGCTAATTCTCCACCTTTCAGATTTGGTGGTTTCCCATCAAACACATATATAGGTTTTATTCCTTGCTCCACTAAGCGTATAGTACGATAAAATATGCCCATTAAATGGCTGTGTAACAAAAAATTTATTGCTATGTATATAAAGCTTGATAAAAAATTAAAAAATAGATTACAACAAAAATAAATTGTGGTATACCTGGTTGTTTCACCATCTACAGTAGTAAGTTGAGCTCCTTCACTGCGCACAGCTATGAGAAACTGATACAAACACATAGATGCATCAATGGCTATTTTACGTCCTAAAACATAAAAAAGAAGTTAAATATATTATCAGCAACAAAAATATTATTCAGAGACAAATCAGAGTTTTTCAGCTAAAACATTAAAATTAAAATGAATATTTAAATATAACAAATTTATTGTTGAAAATTGATAATAAGATGTGATTAATATATAAACTACATCACAAAAGCTATTTGTAAAGACTTGAAAATTGGTGACACATGAACCTAAAAAAGATATAGGCTAAACACACGAAAACTGACAGCACTTACTTACAGCAATTACTTACGTACCGAAATAATGTTTTAATTCTCGTTCTTTGATAGCTTGCGGAACTATGTCCGCTATTAACTTTGATAAGCCTAAAATACCCATATTGACAAAATGTTTATCATGTACGTAACGAATAATTACCAGCCGAAACGGACGAGAAATTATTTCCCGCCAATTTGCGCAGTAAACCGAATGAAGTGATCTGTGTTTTGCTCTGTCTATCAATGTTGCCAACTAAAAACACATGTTTAATTTAACCAATCACGATAAAGAAAACTAAACTCAGGTTTGGTAAACTTCGTTTTGATTGGTCGAATCTTAATCCAATCTCAATCTCCATTTGTCGTGTGATACAAGCTTTAAGTTTACGCTGTGTATGGCACTTGACACTTTTCGCCGCTTGTCTCGCGCAATGGTCCACGTGTTGAATTTTCTGCCAAGAAATACGGAAAAAAAAGGAGCTTGAGCGATTTTAAATAAAGTTTTGTGTTTATGATACATATTTTTTTTTAAGTTAACAAGATGACTACTGATTATGATTTAATAAGAACCATCGAAAGTGATCAAGAGGTGCCAAATTATTCGGAAACTTCAGACGAGGAAGACAATGTAAGCTAAAATAATTTTATGTATGCAAAAGCTAATAACTTTTGTGTATACAATTATTTGTCTTAGTTTCAGTCGCAAAAACAACGGAAAAAGTGTAAGGAGTTTAATAGCAACTTTGAATTTGTAACCACCGAGGCTGAATACAATCAGGATCCTTGGAATGATCTGAGTAAATATGTCAAAAGAAAAGCAAACACAAAGTTAGATGATATAATAAAGAAAGTTAGAAGTGAACACAATAAAGAGGTATGTCATACTATATGTTTGATCACAACTTTAAAAATAAATTAAGATGTTTGGTTATAAAAATAAAACATTTTATTATTAATATTATTAGGAAGGAACAGAGGATGATCCTGTTAAACTTGAATCTGAACCTGAACATGAACCTGAATCTGAACCTGATGATGATACTATTTCTTTATCTGAAGATGAGAAAAAAGGTACATATTTAAGGGTTTAAGATATTATTTATTTACTTATATATGTATAATTTGACACATATATTTGATTAATTGCAGATGTTATTAAAACTAAGGAAAGAAAAGGCAAAAAGAAAGAGCCTGCTAAGGAAACAGACGAAATAATTGATTTTGAAGAGATTCAAGACATAGATCATCATGCTACATTCCTGCAAATGCACTTGTCTAGACCTTTGTTGATGGTATGTGCAATATAATAAACAAATGATTACATAACAAGTAAACCTAAGAAATAAAAATATATAATGAAATTGTAGGCTATAAATAAAATGAATTTTGTGGATCCAACTCCCATACAAGCCGCGACTATTCCTGTAGCTTTAATGGGTCGTGACATCTGTGGCTGTGCAGCAACTGGAACTGGTAAGACAGCTGCTTACATGCTCCCCACTTTAGAGAGATTGCTGTTCAAGCCCGTGGGTCCTGCTGTTACGCGCGTTCTTGTACTGGTGCCTACCAGAGAGCTAGGAGTGCAAGTTTATCAAGTGACAAAACAATTAGCTCAGTTTACGACAGTAGAAGTTGGCTTGTCTGTTGGTGGATTGGATGTCAAAGTGCAAGTAAGAGATATTTTATGCTACAAGTTATGAGATTAACACAATTGCAGATAGAATGTTGCATTATTTTAACATTTATTTTTGATCAGGAAGGTATGTTGAGAAAGAGACCAGATATTGTAATAGCGACACCCGGTAGATTAATTGACCACTTAAAAAATGCACCCACTTTTTCATTGGATAGGATAGAAATATTGATTCTAGATGAAGCTGACAGGTAAAATTATTAATATAAAACATTTTTATAATACAATAATATCTTGTCAAAAAACTAATCTTTCTTTAAGAATGCTAGACGAATATTTTGCTGAACAGATGCAATACATTGTGAAGCAATGTTCAAGAACTAGACAGACTATTCTCTTCTCTGCCACTATGACCGAAGAGGTCAAAGAGTTAGTCGCAATGTCGCTCGACAAACCGATTAAAATATTCGTGGATAGCAATCAGGATGTAGCCTTCAACTTACGTCAAGAATTTATCCGGTAATTAAATCAATTGCAATTATTAGTATTTACATTTCACTGTTGCTCACTGAAGTATGATTTTAGCATACGTAAGAAAAGAGAGGGAGATCGTGAAGCTGTCCTAGCAGCGTTGGTTTCTCGAACTTTCCACGATCATGCTATAGTTTTTGTTCAGACTAAAAAACAAGCTCACAGATTGCATATTTTACTGGGCCTCTTAGGCGTGAAAGTACGTAAACGTGTAATCAAAATTTACAGCCAGATGATCGATATGTTATATAATTTTGTATTATTTTGCCATATTTGAAAAGGTTGGAGAACTTCACGGTGATCTTGCGCAGCCGCAACGACTGGAGAACCTACGAAGATTCAAAGACGAGGAAATTGACGTTTTATTAGCGACCGACGTCGCTGCAAGAGGTCTGGATATAAGCGGTGTAAAGACTGTGATTAATTTTGTAATGCCCGCTACTCTTCAACATTACATACACAGGTAATAGAATAAGCTCGACCTGACTTTAAAAACGTTAATATATATAGAGAACTTACAAAAGTTATTTGCATTGTAACTTTAGAGTCGGAAGAACTGCGAGAGCGGGACGCGGAGGTGTTTCTGTGTCGTTAGCCGGTGAGGAAGAACGTGCTTTGGTGAAAAAGATCATTAAACAGTCGAAGAATTCAATCAAGAATAGAATAATACCGCCTGACATAATAGATAAGTATAACAAGAAACTAGAATCCCTGGAACCGTATGTGGAGAAGATTCTGCAAGAGGAGAAGAGTGAAAGAGAATTAGCTAAATTAGAAAATCAAGCTAATCGCGTCGAGAAGTTGCTCCAGGATGACGACAACAAGGATCGAAGAAGCTGGTTCCAAACTAAGAAGGAGAGAATCAGAGAAAAGAGTAAATAACGCATCTGATAATAATAATAATTTTACATAGAAACGGCAGTGATACACGGTTAAGTAAACTGCAATTCTTTTGTATCTTTATTTTCAGATAATCTTCGATTGACTAAGAAACAACAAAAAAGCAAAAATGTTGAAAAGGAACCGATCAACATTGTACAAAACAAAAATAAAGCGCAGAAAAATGAGCCCAAGCAAAACACGGCGGAAGACAGAGCTAAGAGAGAGTTAGAGAAGACACTCGCCTATCAAGCGCGAGTGGCCAAAAGACTTAGTAGACCGAAAAAGATTCGTACAGTTGCGGACAATTACGATAATGACAATAATAAAAAAGGTAAGGAGGCGCGTGTTTTGTGTTATATCTTATTATAATAATTTATAGAAGATAATTGTCAGTTTAACGAGTCGCGCGTATGATTTCAGTGAAGCGAAAATTGAAGCGACGATCAGCATTCGCGGATGATTTAACAGATACAAGCAAAAAAGCTGTTAAAAGAATGCGATACGAGTATGTATATATACATATATATTTCTGTTAGAAATATCTGTTTTTACACATCAAAACAACTTTCAAAAATGTGATCCTAATATGTTAATCATTGTTCGTGCATTTTAGGGCGAACGTCAAGAAGAAACACGCTGCGCTGAAAACGAAACAAAAAAATAAATTCGCAGCGAGAACTGACAAAAAGAAAAAACAAACGAAATTCGTCAAAAGACGTTGACTTTGTAATATATCTGAAATTTTGTATAATTAAACGTATATGTGTGTGTTACTTGATTTGTTTTTTTATTACATAGAACCATTATATATACAATATGCGATGTGTTTCATAGATTGACAGATGAATGAATAGTTACTAATTACTTAAATTTGCTTAATTAGATTATGTGCATATCTCTGTGTTTTTACTTTTATTACTATTTATTTACCGTTTGGAAAATTGCAGTACCATGCAAAAATAATAATCATATTATAAAGATATTTTGATAGCGTCGTTGCCAATCACACAATTCACGCACACAAGATATATATATATGTATATATATATGGAAATGTTTGTTAATGAATTGTACAGATGCGTCCTTGGACAAATCTAACGCATAAAAAAAGAAAAATTAGTAAGAGAGAAAAAGAGAAAAAATATACGCATTTAATCACATGTTCGTAAACACTCTTGAAAACTTATGTGGTATTAGTGCATTGTACTGTAATTTCTACGGAGAGAGGTAATATAGTATATGTGTGTTAATTCTAATATATTTATACATGCGATCTCAATCATCCGTCATCATTCGCTCAAAAGAGAATTCATTCAAAGTTAATTTTCATTCGGTTTTAAAATTTATAGATATAGTCGAGTGCTTTTTCCACAAAGGTTTTTTTGTTTTTTGTTTTAAATATAATCCTACCGTTTAGAATTTTTAAACATTCTTTAAAACCTATAGGCCCACTTTACACATTTAAAATTCTATTCAAATTTGTATCAAAAAATTTTCTCGTTTTCTTTATCTCTCTATTTTACTATATTATTTTTCTTTACACGCATAAAAAAAAAAAAATTAATAATTTATACATATTATCGATGTAAAAAGGTGTTATATATATGCAATAACGTTTTGCAACCGACGTGTAACTTGTGTGTATAATTTTAGGTTTATTTATAAATACAAAAGTTGAAGGTTTTCGCAAAGTACCTCGCAGTATGTATTCGGTTTCTCATCGATTTCACATAGATGCTCATTAATATATATATATATATGTATATGTATATATATATTAATATATTAATTAATATATATATATATGTATATATATATTAATGTATATATATATATAATAATCGCGACTGAAAAAAATGTGTTGACAATAATAATTATCATCGCGTATCCTTTAAAACCAACAACTTCAAATCACAAAGCCAATAGACACACAAATTCCTTATCTAATGTATCGTTAACGCAACAAAACTAATAATAGTCTTCTTTACTGCTTACAAAGTGACAATAGTTTTAATATATCTGAATACAAGTTTTCTCTTGCAGAAAATGGATTTAAACTTTATTCACTTCTCAATCAGTTCATTTCTTAAAATATACTGATGTTTGTTAAAAAAAAAAAAAAAAACATGCTATTTTTTTCAGCAAAACAACGTTGCATTTATATTTGTGAAACAGAGAGACAGAGGGAGAGAAAGAAAGAGATGTAAAAAAATGCTTTAATTTCATAAAAGTGCAAAATTGAATACAATAATTAAAAAGAAGAAAAACTACAAAATCCCCAAAAAATTTATTTCATTAAACGATTAAGAAGAAATTCCTACTCTCTGAAACAAAGGCATCCTTATTGTGTAATTTGTAACGAAATTGTCGTTATAAAAGTTAAAGAGACTGGATCGTCTGGAGGAATCGTTTTAACGTAGTTAAAAAATTACATGATACGTCATGTTAATCTATAAAAGTAGTAACAAAAAAGTAAATACCAAATTATTTATGAAAGGTATAATAAAATTTCGTTCTATTACATTTCTCATATCCGTTATGTCCGTTTCGTTCACGAATTCCAAGTTCAGAGAGCTCTCCCCGTTTACAAGCTTACGCCAATCTGTCGTATAATCTTAACATCTTATATTCTAGAAATACACGACTTAGGTTTACTTGTTATACATAATCAAAATATTCTGTTTTCTAATTTGTGAAGTATTTTTTTCTTTTAGATTCTTAAATCTTTTTATTATCATGGTTTTAGTCTTTTCCCTTTCCAGTGTCTCTTATGTATAGTCTGTGTTGTGTGATCACTAAATTATTTATTTACTTTATCCGATTCCTTTAATGCCCTCTTCGATGGTGGTTCCTCAATCTGAAAAAAGAAATCAGAAAAAAACATGCAATCAGATTGACTTTGCTGTTAATATAAATTTAATTATGTAGTGTTACCAGTCGGAGTAAACTCACTTCTTCTTCCAAACCAGGTAGATGAATTCTAGTCTCTGATGCTTCGGCAGGCTGCAAAATAAATTCACTTATCAACACATGTTACACATCTATGCTCTAATAAGAATTAGAAAAGTTCTTATTTGAGTCTTAAAATAATCAATTTGAAACAGTTTCAAACAAAATACATATTATGTTCTTCTAACACGTTACAAGATTTGGAAAGAATTACCTGTGCATCGATACATTCCACTTCCGCAACTTGCAGCTTGAAATTGTACATACTCAAAGAATTAAATATGCGATATTTGTCACAATTTTTAAGCAATTTTATTTTTAAAATTTTCTAACAATGGATGATGTAATCCACAAAATAATGCAGTTTTTCTTCTATATTCGCATTAAATCGAGCATGTCCCGACAGATAAATTCTATTGTTGTAAAACTTGGCTTACCCTTGCGTCTGTTTCGTTAGGTCCGATGCCCACTTCCTTTTGTTTGCCCTTGGTTCTGCGTTGCGGCCTCTCGTTGAGCGTGTTGTGGAATGCTCCCTTCACCTTCGTACTCGTCATGTTTATCTGCATTTCCGGGGGCAAATAATTCTTGGTGTTGGCTATCATGTCGTCCGACCGTTTGAAGTACATCGTGGGAATCCGCGCCTCACTCGGAAACTCTTTCATGTCGAAATTGGTGGTTTTTGTGTATATCACATTCATTGCCAAGTCGCAAACAGCCCAGAGTTTCTGTGTATGTAACAAAATAAATAAAGCAAGTAACAATTAATTTATAGCATTGTGCAGATCGTTCGAGAAGAGAGTTGAATTCAATTCACGATAATTACGTAGTTCATGTTGTTGTCGTCAGGTTTCAACGCGTCCTTGTGACTCTTCATATGCTCCACAAGATTCTTGTAAAATCCGTAACAGTAGTGTTCATTCTTCGTGATCAAAGGTTCCAAGATGAACCAAAGACACTGTTGAATTACTTTTAACTGGCTCACCATCAAGTGACTCGTGAATTCGGGATCATGTGCGAGAATAGGTACGGCGAAAACCAACATGTAATCCGGTAAAATATGCGGCAATTGACCTGCAAAGTTGTCAAGTGGTCATTTTTCGTAAATTCTATTCTAAACAATAAAAGTTAAATGATATTTTCATTATTTTTTTTTCTTATTATATTTAATCTCTCTTACCTATTGCCCGCTCAACAGTACCCAGTGAAAGTGTCCTCACATAATCCCTCCTCTTGTTTATATCTGTCTGCATATAAGTCTTTAGCATACATTTCAACTTTTTGTCCTGTTCCTTGCCGGCCAAGGCGTAATATCCCATGAAATCCAACGGCAGGCATTTGTTTGGTATCCCTCTTCCGAGACCTTTATGCAATTTACTACCGAAAGCCTCTCTGACTTGTGGAACTTCATCCTGAACATCGAAAGAACGCGATTTATTGAAATAAAATCATCAATTATCGCTGAAAATTGATCCAAATAGAAATAAAAAACAAATTCGTGTACGTACAACCATGAGCTGCGAAAGATTATAAAATTGTTCCGCGGTGTATTGGTCGCCGACACCCTTCTGTTCGCAAATCTTCAGCATCGAGCAGCCCGCCTGTAATCGTAACCAACTCATCTCAGCCTTGCTCAAACGCCCTTGCGACAACAAATCTCCTTTATTCATCATAAACGCGTTCAACATTCTGAATGTTTTCTGTGCGGACAGTACGTCGGTCTTCAATCCCAACAACCAACGCGCCATACACTTCAGGCCTTCCAATCTGCATCGCGTCTCCTCGGGTAATTGATCTTCTCTGCACCAATCTCCCTCGATGGCTTCATTGGTTGGCTCGCTGCTTTCCTTCACTAGTAATTCCTTAACTATCTGCAAGCGCGAACATCGAATTGTGTATCAAACAATCGCGTGAGTTACCGTTAAGATTGTATTTTGCGCTCACTTACTTTTCTGGACACCATATTTTTTATTTGTACTTGATATTTATCTGGCAAATTATACGCTATGTGACCTAATGTGACTATGGCTGTTCGATAATATGGCGACGTCGGTGTCAGCGTGTTTTTAATTCTCTCGATGATCTCGGGGAAGATGGTGTCGTGAATGTTGGTCATATTGACGAACAGACATCTCACAGCTTGTTTCGCCTGCTTCGGCGTTCCCGTCTCGGCGAAGTTCTTGCATATCGGCACTATGAGGTTCATAATGTCCGGTGCCACTTCGCACAACGGTTTGTATTTTCCCAAGAAGGTGAAAATGGAGAGAACCAGCGGCGCCACCATTTCGTCCTCTATCTCGAGGAGATTAACCAATTGCATCAGAATATCGTTATGTAGGAAGTGTGGACCGAATACAAACGACAGCATCTGAAATATTGCGAGTATCGTAGTTTCGATTACAAAATAATCCCACCGCTGAGTTTAATTATGCGAAAAGCTATAACTTACTACTAATAATCTTAATCCCTTTTCTCCGGCATTGTTCGGATTAAGACCGACCTCTTCTATTACGTTACCTCCTTTGAGACAGTCCAAGACGTATCCGATTAAAACCTAATTTGTGCATACACAAATATTAAACGTAACTATGTTTCTTCAAATACGCGTAAGGAAAGTATTTAAAACATTTTTCTAAACACTTACTCTAATCGCCTCTTCGTCGATCATAACAGAACTCACTCTTTCGAGCAGCATCTTGATTGTGTTGTAATACAGATTGGTCATAACGGGCTGACCTAATTTTTTGAGAACCTTGGTTATCGTGTCAGCGCATTCCTTGCAAGATACGTTCGGCTGCACGATTGTCTCCATTTCTTGCAGCAATCTAGCATCTTTTTTCATGTGACTGCTGAATTTTTGAAGAAACTCCTGCACTTTCATGGGTTCTGGCAGGAAGCGCGATATCTGATGGATCTTCGCCGTGAGTTCGTTCTTCACTTCCTGTTTCTTCACGATTTCAATCCATTCGACTACCGCTCTTCGCACACTGAATATGCACACATTCGATTTTTATTGAAACAAAAACACACACAAAATAATTTATTAAAGCAAGTAATAACGTACGCAAGTTGATGCTTCTGAAGTTCTACGAAAGCCTTGGAAGCGTGATCATCGATCGTACCCAAGAGATGGTACAACTTCTTCATTCGTTCCTCAGCAGGTAGTTGGTAAGGTACTAGGCACGTATTCAACAATCTCTCCACCAATAACCTGTCTTCCATGCCTGCCATGTAATAACCGTGCAATATTTTATCCTTTATCCAAATGACCGCTTTCTTTGTGGCTTGCGGCACGTCCGCGTCATTCAAATGTTTCTTGTATATCATAGCCAAACCGGACATCGCCTCTTTGCGTATTTTAAACTGCAATCATTTAATAAGCCGTATGCGTAAGTATATTTTATATAGATATACATTTTTAATTTTTAGCCAAAAATATCCTACCTTTTTATCTAATGTTCTTTCCTTAACGAATTCGAGCAAATCTTCACTGTCCGACACAACTTCGAAGTCTCGTCTGGCGGTTGTCACTATTGCCATAACTACCTCGTAGCGAACGCTCTCATCAGCGTCGTGTTGTCGCAACTTTAAAGTGTCTGTGATGTCTTTTCTCAGCTCAGGATGATTCAGCAAGAAGTGCATCGAATACTGCACGCACTTGGTACGAATGGACACGCTTATGTCGTTGAATCGTCCCAGAAATGCTCTCCAGAGCTGCGTGTGCTGTACGGCCAGTTGCGAGCCTTTTTCGGAGAACATTCTCGCCAACAGCGCTACAGCGCCCAATCGCTCGTTCTCGATTGAGGATTTAAGTTTGCATTCCAATTGCGGAAGGACGGAGAGCAGGACACTTGGACATATGTGATTCAGTTCGTAAATCAAGTCGTAAACTTTCTTGCAAATTTGCAAA
Organism: Pseudomyrmex cubaensis; assembly: GCA_014825685.1. Lineage (NCBI taxonomy): Eukaryota > Metazoa > Arthropoda > Insecta > Hymenoptera > Formicidae > Pseudomyrmex > Pseudomyrmex cubaensis. The sequence goes on along the minus strand of QVOA01004979.1, from coordinate 78,129 downwards.
CTCTTCTCTTCCTTGCCCAGTATTAAGACATGATTAAAAAACTGTGAAAAAAGTGTCAAAAGTTTAACATACATAGAGAACATTAAATGGTCATTTTGAAGAAAACAATGTTAACATCATCAACCACTCACCGCTTGAATGTATGGTTCTAGTGTATCGCTGCATTTAATCACCAGCTCTTTGGCGAGTAAATATGCGTTCTTCTTCTGCGTTTTGTTCGGCTCTACGATATTCATGAGTATAATATCCAACAGTTCATTACTCACAATGTCCGATTCGGTAATCAATGGGCAAAGAACATCCAGCATGAAACTCTTAACTTTGCCGGAATGTTCGTCACTAGAAACAGATTGCAACGATTATTCCACATCGCAAAACTTTAGACAAATTACTTTCTGCTTTCAATTGTTGTACTCACTTCACTATTCTGAACATGAGGGAAAACAATGCACAGAAAATCTCCTGGCAATCCTCCAACTCAAAGCACATGTTAAATGATTTAACATAAGCTAAATTTTCAAGTAAGTAGAAGTATCTCTTGAAAGCAGGATCTTTGGGATCTTTCAGGCCTGCCAGTTGTTTAATGAGAAACAGGAAGATTGTTTTGACCTGAGAAGTCATGGTAAAAACAGCAATGTTAAACTGTACACAGCCCAAGTATAATTTTTTTACAATTTGTATAATTCTTATTAGTTTATAAAATGGAGTAGTGAATTGTTATACAATTTGAATTTCTACCTGGTCAGCATCTTTGTAAGGAGCTTCTGGAGCATAGACTCTCAGAACATCAGCAATACAACAGGCAATCAGAAGCTGTACATCTTTGCTCTGATGCATTAGAAAGTGTTCCTCAGCCAAATGTAATGCAAGTGGAATATACTGCTGGTACATTCCTTCATCTTGTCCCATAGCTTGTAATGTGTGTGCTAATGTCTAGATACACATGTATATTTTAATAAAATATGCCATATGATATTTATTATTTACAACACTGAAACTTGAACTTTGCTTTACCTTAAGTCTCCTGATTAATTCATCAGGACCCAAGTCTTCTGTAACTGACCTGCAGCCTGCAGGATATATTATTTCTGACATGATGATTACTTGCCAAATTAATTGAATGTAACAAGCACTGCAGTTCTAACGTGTTCTAAAACATAGCACAAAATTTTTAATACAAATGTACACACAATGATATAAAATAATGTTATAAGAAATCTTGTGTCTTCAGATAAAGCCATTAAATGTAACAGTAATTAACAATGACTCGGAAAAAAATAACACAAGTACCGCGCAAATCTTTAACTATTGTTATAATTTGCTGACATATTTTGTACAAAAGATTACAAGAGAAATCCATTCTATTTCGCGAACTCGCGAGTGCAACATTACCGGAGCAGAATGTTAAATTATTCGAGACGATAATTAGCGCGCGTTAATGGATATTCTGATTATTGAAGAAACAAACGCGAAGAGTCCATTAGTTGGAGGTTATGCGTTCGCCGAGCACGTATACAAGCCACGACGTAAACAAAAATCTCTCGGTAACGAAGTTCGAAGAGAGATTCCCGGATTCCGTGGAAGGCGGGCGAGGGAAGAAACGATGTTACCGCGATCGAGCGATTACCTGAAAATATGCATAGGCACCGCGGGTCTGTCAAAATATCAATAAAGCAAATATATCCGATAACGGCCCACCGTGCCAATTCGTCCGCTTCTCGAGTACACAGTTCCGGGTGAACAAAGCGCGAAATATCCACAACTCCCGATTCACTTAGCCCGTATGCATCGTCTGCGACGTAATTTACGTGACTTTCTGTAAACACTTGGCATGGTCAGAACGATCAAAATGTCAGTGGCGAAACAGTGGCGAAATCGTTTTCTGGTACGCGGTTAAGCGTGTCAAAGGACGCGACAGCGCATTCGATCGTCTGAAGTTGGTCGAGTATGCAACGCGTCGCTATGTTCGCGATGTCCACCTCGATCGAGATCTCGATTCTCTATCAGCGAATCGCTCGACGCGAAGTTAACCGCTGTCTCGTGCGATTTATCTCGAAACCGCAATGCTCGTTTTCACGCTAAGTTTTTATTGGATCACAACAGCCAATCGGATTAGATGAGGCTGCTTTCCCATGTGGAGTAAGCATAACTTGCTTGACATCACGTCAGCCAATCAAATTGTTTCGGACGGATTTGCGTCCAAAACAATCGCCAGCCTTTAGAAAAAGCTTCTGCACCGATTAAATGATATCAGTGTTAATTTGTGTGACATAACTCGGTCAAAACTTTGTGTAATTTAAATGAACATCAGAAACACAGATTAATAGAAAATTAATAAAAAATGGTTGTGATTTCGAGAATTTTCTCTCGTACAGGTTACGGCAGATTGCAAGCAGCAAGAATATTACGTGAGTTCTCCAAATTATTACGATTTAATTATAATATAGATAGACAGAATTATGTTTTTAGATATATTACTTGATACGAATTTATTTTGTAATGATTATCTATTTATTAAAGTTACAAATGCGTGACAATTGATAAAAATAATTTGTTTCACAGACAATGCGGCCAGGAAAAATAGTTCGACAGCCGCACCGGAACCGTCGGTGAAACCACATGTTGAAGAGCCGAGAGAAAATGTCAAGCAGAAATCGTCATTTTCCGACAGATATCGATTTATATATCCAGAATTTTTGCCAGAACCGGATCCGAAGTATCGAAATCCGCTCAGAGAGAAATTGGAGCGCATGGACATGATGGCGAGGCGAGCGCACCTAATAATACCCGAATTTTACATCGGTTCCATACTAGCTGTAAGTTATTCCGAACCCCATGCCCCTGGAAAAGTCAACAGATTCGTCGGTATATGCATTCAAAGAATTGGAACTGGATTGAGGTCCAAGTTTATACTGAGAAATGTAGTTGACAATCAAGGTGTTGAAGTGTCGTTCGACTTGTACGATCCAGCGCTACATAAAATAGAATGCATCAGGTGAATGTACACATTTGTTATTGTCTTGATTAAATTACTCAGAAAATCTTATTTTCTTTTTATCGATATTTAATATCGCTCACAAACCGTCTAGACTTGAGAAAAGAATGGACCCACATCTAAGATATCTGCGAGATGCGCCATTGGAACACAGTACCTTTCCATTTGACATGGAACCAGAATATTTACCAGAAGGCGCACCAGTGCCTGTGAATAAGACTGTAATAGAGCTCTACGACCGAAAAATGTGGACAGAGAAATGGGAAATTCAAGGATTAAAAGGTATAGCACCCACGTACACGCTTACAGAAAAACGTGCCAGGAAAGCCAAGGCTAATGAAAAACCGTGGGAAAAATACGATCTGATGAAAACGTATAGGTAAGAGGAAATGTTGAAAGTATCTAGGTGTGCAAAACACTTTATACAGTCTGTATGTCTCATATCCGATTAATTGATATCTTTTTATAGAGAAACTATTCCTCTAGAAGAACAGGATGAAATATTCAACGAAGTGTATGCGAAATTACACGAATTGGAGATTTCTCAACACAAGAAAAAGCATAAACGCACTTTTGTACGTCCAAAGAAAATTGGGTAAAATTATCATAAATTACACATTTTTTTAAAGTTTTGATGATATAAAGAAAAAAGTAGGTAAATCTAATTTTTTGTTTGTACAATTATACATGTGTATATATATATGTGTACTTGTCAGTAATGTGTATACGATAAGTACTTGTAATTCACTCCTTGAAAATATATAACAGTTATTATGAAATATCACAAACGAGTTGAAGTTTAAAACGTTCGAGGAAAAAATTGTATATTTTGCTTCTATCAAGCAGTAATGTAAAAACGTTTTTCAAATTACCTTATTTATTTATACCTTAAGAAACTGATATATTACACTGTATGTTTGTATCTATGATACAAAGATGCTTTCCTTCATACATCAATTAATTTTATTTGTCAAGCAAGTCTGGCTTGCATCTCTTTGAAAATTCGCCGTCGCGTAGCAAAAAAACATTGCCGACGGCTTTCTCGGGATATGTTTTAAAAAGTAAATCTTATTACATGTCAAGTGTACAATGAGATATTCGAACTTCAGAAATTTCTTATGATCAATAAAATTTTCATTTTATTGAGAAGTGAAAAATATACAATAGAAACTCGAAAATTCTAATTCTACGATTTTGTTTACATTCCACTGGCAAGTACCTCATGTTTGATTATCGCACTGTGATAATTTGTGTCCACGTTTTAAATAATTCATGCACATCGTAAAAATATGAATCGTTCATCTGTGTTTCGGTACATAAACTTAATAAAATCTCTCGCTACACAGATCTATACAAACTTTCGTTACAATAATGTCGGATTTAAGCAGTATAAAACACGTGTATATATATGTCTAATCCGTGTCAGTCAGTTTAACAAGTCGTTCATCAACTCATCAAAAACGGTGTTTAAATTATAAAAACATATTGTTTGACAAAAGCAAACAATTCGCGTTAAAAAATTCATTAATTCCAGAATTAGATTTAAATTTCCAGCTGACAAGTCGAGTATTATATAAAAATGCCTAATTTTTTCTGTGTCTCTACTCAAGGTGTCTACTCAATCTTTTTGAAGAAAGATACTCAGTTAACTTTCCGAGATTAGTCATGCATTTTTCATTAAAAATTGGGGACAAAAATTAAAATATTATAAACTGAAAGGTTATTCTGTATATAATGTACTTCTTTTATTGCGTTACATTTTTTCTTACTTAAATTGTAACAGAGAGAATTCGAAACTATTTTGTAATGAGTTTTAAATACTGGAAGAGAAGGAGATATTATGACAAAATATCAAACAACGTATAAGCTAATTATAACAATGATTATCATTTATCCAGTCAGTAAATTATTCAGCTATTCTAAAAATAACGCAAAATCTATAAAAGAATAATTCTTACAAAACTTTTCTAAATTTTAATAACAATTATATACAAGTTTATTGTTTTTAAATTAAAATTTCAGATTTTTTTTTAGATTAGAAAAAGAAAAAGAGAAAGAGTAGATACCTTGTTATTTTCTCCGTCGTTGTTTGAAAATACGAGATCAATATAATCGATAGAATTAACTCGTTAATAACGCTACATTAATTTCTTTAACCATTTTAATGCGATACAACGTTTTGATGAGATGTTCCTTCGCAAGAGGCGACGTCGAATACCAGACTGGACTATCTGGTACGCAGCTGCGTTCAGGCAATAAGTAGAAGACATCATTTCGCGTCTTAACGCTTTCGGGACTAAAACATTTGAAAAATCCGAAGTGTATATAATTGACAATCGAGATGTAATATTCTATTATGTTTACGCGCATACCATTTTGATAAATAGAACTCGTACAACTTCACCGGACATCTCAAAGGATTTTCTTCGTTTTCCTGTAAAAAAAAAAAAAACATTAACTTGTATGTGAAGAGGAATTTAACTGATAATGTAGATTTCATTATAAAATATAAATCGGCACCAACCAAGAGCTGATTGCGGGGGGTAAAATCTCAAAAGAACATTTCTTGTGCTGGGACCTTTTCCCGTTACTGTTGTGGGTTGAGCTGCCGGATTGCGTTTCCAATGTTTCATGATGTGGGAAAACGAAAGTTGCATATGTTCTTCCACTGTCTGAAAACAAAAGAACAAAATGTCACACACAAAAACACTTTGCATCTTCAATAGTGAATTTTATCTGTAGGCTCACCACAAGATTAAAATGTTTTGTATTAAAGTACATGAGCGTGCTTAGCAGGACGTGCGGAGAATGAGCGCCTAATTGTTTGCATTCCCATAAATGTTCTTCCTCCACTCTCGTCACGATATATTCTGCAAAGTGAGCAACATGAGATTTTTTGTGAACGCAAAATAACAAAAATTGCAACAAATCATCAAGACATAATTACGTGCGTCGTTATATATCACGGAAAACTTTTTGGCTATTTCGTTCAAACAGTCTGTAAATCTCTCGTAATACGAATCCGTGAATATATTGTCGATTCTGTTATTTTCGAAAAGGTATTGTTGTATTCCTGAAATGAAGAAAACAAAAACGTACAGTCACGAATATGAAACGAATAAAAATAAAATATAATAAAGATTTACGCGAGACAAAAACAAATATCTCCGTTAGAGTTACAATTGCTCTGTTGCGCACAAATGTTTATTATTACCTAGACAAAGATAATATATCGTGTCGGGTGCGTATTCCGTCCCGTTCGGTTTTCTCACTTCCTTCAAAAAGAGACATAAAGAATAATTCAACTCGTCTGCGGTAAGTTGCAACAGATCCGTTTTGAACAATTTCGTTTTCTTTCCCACTGTCATTTGCTTTTCCAGCTCGGCATTCTTTCCAATTACCTGCGATTCGAAAAATTGTTCGCACAGATTTCTTCAGTTTACCGGAAATCATGTAAAATAACAAGATAACAAACCCATTGTCTCCATGCATTTACACCGAATGTGTATTTCAGTGTCATATTGGCGTCAGGCTTCTCAATCGGTTCTATAATACGCGGTTGCGGCGGTAGCTGCGGTTTCGGTGGTGGCATCAACGGCATCTCATTCGCGCCGGAGACGCGTCTCCGTTTCGGTGTCGTACGCGGTTTGTACGGCACCACGCGTTTCCTTCCCCTATGGGAAATTATCAATCGTTCCGATTGCACTGCACAAAAAACAAAATAAATAAGAGTGGGCTAACTTAACATAGGTCATTGGAAAGAAGGCACGCACTCGCTCTTACCATCATTGTCTATATTTTCCGGCTGCGCCGGTGTTTGCGTAGCTGTGATTGTACTCGGTGTCAGAGCGGCTTCCAGGTCGACCGCCGGTTCTTCCAGGTCTTCCGTAGCCATTTTTAACGCCATTTGCAACACATCGTCCTCAAACGCGTTGGAGTCCGCTTCCGGACCGGAATCATCATTGTTTTTCTTTACCTATCGTCTGCTAAATCCGAGTCGCTATCGTTGGTCTTCTTCTCAGTAGCTACCATTTCCGCCATCATGAGAAGTTCGGCTTCGTACGGGTCGGACGGTATCTTCTCCTGTATCCTCTTGATCTCCTTCATGATCCCTTTATAGCTGTTTTTTGTAGTGGGTATGAAAATAGGCACGGGAATAGGTAACGGGAAAGGCATCGGGACGGGAAAAGGCATGCTGTACATGTGCATCGGATATGGCACGTAAATCGGCACCGGTACAGGCACGAATGTCGTTTGTCCGAATTTTTCGTTTGTCTGCGTGCCCCTCGTGCAAGGATGGGGACGCACATTGACACCCTTTGTGTGTACCAAAGGCTTGCACTGCGTGGTCTTGTTGTGAACACGCACTGGGCTAGATGGCCTGGTGATGATTTGCTGATTGTAAACCATCTGCGTCGCCATATTATTTTGTTGCGTGGTCGGACTCGCTTGTCCGTTCGCTATCGCTGCTAGACTCGTTACCGACGAGATTACAGGCATGGTCTTTTTGTTCTGCATCTCACTGGTCGTCTGACTGACTACATTGACACTTCTCTGCGGCAATGTAGTCTTCTTAGGCATGCCCGTGGGCACGGGATCGTCGCTCGACGGAATGGTTATAGGAGACTTGGTGTACTGCGCTTGAAAATTCATAACGCAATTGTACGAACAGAAATTGCGTATCGTCGCGTCCGACATTGTGAGATGATAGTGTGCTAAAGAGTATTCTTTGCAACAATCACAGTTAATTCGTTTCGCTGATACCGCATTCATGGAAACCTATGGGAGAGAACAATTTGATTAAAAAGTTTCTTTATCCTTTCAAAGTTCAAATATATCAGAAGGAGAAAAATTATTGTACCTGATACAGCGTCAAGCAATTCAAGCTGCACATCATGAGAGTTTGTCCGAGTTTCAATTCTTTTTTAATCATATCAAAGTTATACTTCTTTACTTTACACCAATTGCATGGGACTATTTTCCTATTCGTTATGATAAATATATTTAAACACGTTTTGTTACAAAATGTGTGGGGCTCGTTCTCGTAGAAAACGATGAAGTGTTGCTTGTTCGGTAATTCGAAGAACTTTTTACAAGTGGAACATTGTTCAGGTTTGACCTGTTTGACGAATTTGAACGCCGCGAAACAAGGTTCGCTGCATATGGCCACTGGGGTGCTGTTGTATATCTGAACTTCGCAATGTACAAGTTTTTCCTGTAAGAAAACACTCAATTCAAATAACATCTATTATATCATCTGAGGCATTCTCGACTAGAGTTCAGAAAATATAATTGTTATACCTCTTTGCAGACACCGCAAGGCTTTTTCTCCGCAGCCGGAGGTTCCGCTGAATTCAACTTCGAATACTTCTCCATGCAATCCTGAGTGCAAAAGTCTTTGAACTGTCCTTTCTCGCCGACAGGCGCGAGAAAACCGTCTCCGCTACTTATGTCTTTCTGACAATAACTGCAAACTTTCAAACCCTTTTTAAACTCCTCCAAACACGTAGAGCAACAAAACTGTCTGACATCGCATCCAAATCTCACGCAATATTTGCCCAAACTTACAGGTTGAACCGTCCCGTTACAGTTCTTGCAATAACTACCGTATTTTTTCTGAAACTTTCCCAAACATTCTTCGTTGCAAAATTCCATAGTCTCCCAAGAAAGATTTCGATCGTCATTCGCCTCTATAATTAGCAAGCAAGATGCGCATCGTTTGTCTCGTTTAGAGCTGGTTTCGCTGCTCATCAGATCGTTGCTTGTCACTTCTGCCGTTTTCTTATTGGCTGTCATCTTGAACAATGCTCTGCACGTTTTCGAGCACACACGATACGTCTCCGTGCCGATTTTCACCTGAATCTTGCACGCTCTGTCTTCGCCGCACTGCTTACACGTCTCTTTAGCAGGAATTTCTTCCACTTCTAAAGTCTTCATTTCTTCTTCAACATTAATGACATCCGTCACTATGTCCGCTTTTTCCGTTGCCATCGCCTCCTTAATGATCGCGATTGAACTTTGTTTAGTGCTCACGCTTTCTGCCTCGAGCTTGTCTTGTGAATCGTCTTTGTTAAGCTCGGAATTAGATTCGCTACTTTTTTCTGTAGTTTTGTCCTCTTCAGAATTCTTGTCGAGCGCGGACGATTTCCCATTACTCGTCGCTTGGCCCGTTTTATTTGGCATAATCACTTTCATATTATCGGGAATAATACACAATTCATCGTCTTGTCCGGGCAACACATCGGTGTTACCGGGTTCATCTGTTTCCATTGGTGTGACTGCTTCATTGTCCTTTCTAGTTTGTTCATCCTGCTCACCGGATGATTTTGCGGATGATGTTTTTTCCGCTCCTGTTTCAGATTCATTAACATCAGACGGATCGGTTTCCATTGGCGAATTTCGAAGGATATCCCGTACTTTACTCGACGTTGCGGCAATGTTGGCCATAATTTTTTTGACACCACTATTGTCGGTGGATTTCTTATTACTATCGTTATTTTTAGCATTGACTGCGTCCTGCAGGTTATCGCTGTACAAATTTTTAAAATTGATTTCATCATCAGCAAGATTGGTCACTTCCATGTGCTCCACGTTTTCGGAAGTGAGATTGTCACTACCGAATGGATCTTCCGCATCCATAGACTGGCCTTCAATTTGAGAATCGTCATTTTTATCCTGAGAAAATTGCACAAATTCCGTCTTTTCAGGTTCAACGTTCTTCTCAGATATATCTTTATCGGTATTTTCTGCATTGCTATCTGACGATTCCGTTTCTAATTTTTTTGAGGCATCAGTCTCTTTCTGATTTTCCATTTGCACATCATCTACCTGAATACTTGATTCATCTGTAACATTAGTTTCCTTAGTTTTGTCACTAGCTAATATTTCTACTGCGTTTTCAGTTTCGCCACTAACGGATTTCGTACAGTCTGTACTATCTGTATTCTGTTCTGTGTGTTCATCCGGAACTTTGCATGAATCCTGTTCTGTATTATCTCCAGTGTCGTGTAACTTTTCTTCTGTATTATGTAAATCAGTCTTATGTACATCTTCTAGATTCTGTGACTGATTTGTGTCACATTTTTCCGTTAAATTCGTTATACTTGGTTCTGTGTTCTTGTCAGCATCAATTGATGTATTTTCTCTGGACAAACTTTCACTAACTTCTTCTATTTGTGCATTAATTGCGTTTGTTTTCTCAGACAATGATGCTTCCATCTCTTTCTCGACATCTTTTACAGTGGCTTCTATATGCACAGCATCAGTTTCTATGTTTAATGAAGATGAATCTATTTCAGAAGGTGTTGTTTCATTTATTTCTACATCATCAATTGATGTTTTGTCAGATGTTTTCTCTTTTTCCAAAGTTTTCTCAATACAACTCTCAGTGTCATTCTTATTTTCTTCTCTGGCACAGCTTATAGTATCATCTTCAGTTCTTCCAGTTTCTTTTTCAACACAAATTTCAGCACTATCTGCAGTTTTTTCTTCAATACATGTTTCAGTGTTATCCTTAGCTTCTTCTTCTACACAACTTACAGTGTCATCCTTAGTTTCTTCTTCTACACAACTTACAGTGTCATCCTTAGTTTCTTCTTCTACACAACTTACAGTGTTATCCTTAGTTCCTACTTCAATGCAATTTTCACTATTATCCTTAATCTCCTCTTCCACACAGTTTTCTCTATTATCATTAGTTTCTACTTCCACAAGACTTACAGTATTATCATTACTTTCTCCTTCAACACAATCCTCAGAATCATTTTTAGTTTCTTTTTCAACACAGCTTTCAGTATTGTTATCAGTCTCTACTTCAGTATGACTTTCAGTATTATCTTGAGTTTCTACTGCAATGCATTTTTCTGTGCTATCCTTATTTTCTACTTCTACACAGCTTTCAGTGTTATCCTTAGTATCAGAGTTGCTCACAACTTCTGATTCAGTCACATTGGTTTTCTCTGAAGATTCTGAATTATATTCTGTGGAATCCATTATTCTGCTAATTCTGCATTTATTTGTTATACATATATACCTAGAAATATAACACAAAAATATTATTTCTTTGCCAAATACGAGCTTCACAATTTACAATTACAACCTTTATGTTTGGTTTTTCATTGGGCTTATTAAAATATTTTGAAATCCTCAATTGCTTACAAATAAAAATAAAAGAATACACAAGTCTTAAATTCAACAGAAGTCTCTCTTGTGATGACAAAAAAAAAAAACACTTGGTGCAAATGAACCAATATCAACAGCTTGTTATACGTGACTGATGATTTAGGTTATGAAAAAGACCAAGTTTATTCGCATCGCGCCATATTTCCTATGTGTTGTGTATATACTTGCTAATTGGCAGTCGAAACGTCGCGCCTTGACAAGATCATGTGTCGAAGATACGTCACGCATCAAGCGATATCACGCGTCCATTCATTCGAAAACAGCAATTGCAAATAATGGAAGCCAATGTGTTTGCGTTCTGTCCAGTTCTGTCGGAACGTGTCAAGCCGCGCAAACGTGCGGGTTCGTTCGAAACAAATAGCGAACACTAATTTCACTTATCTACAATTACCGAACTCATACACAAATTAAACGTCAGTCGGTCAAATTTTCTCAATCAGAAATTCGTTGCGAGATTTTCATTCGGAAACACAAGATTGAAACGCGACAATTACGGCCAATCGTCTTACACGTCGATAACAACTGATAACAATAAAAAATTCTCGTTCCGTATGTAAAAGCTGCCCGTGCTAAACACGAGAAGAAACAAAACCGCAACAAAACGACGTAAAGCTCGTAACACGGTCCAGATTAGACGAGGCTGAATTGAAATTTAACCAATCACGACAAAGTTCACTAGATCTGAGATCGATCCTCATTGGTTACACTTCATCCAATCCTAATTCGTAGTGCGATACGAGACCTAAGACTCAAACGCAAGCGAAACGACCAATCGCAGTCGGGCGATCGCGTTAGATCGAAGGCGCGACTGTTCATTGGTCTCTTCGTTTGCTGATGTCTGATTGCTCGAGTTTTGTTTTGCGCATTTCCAGCTTAATTCAAATAGACGAATCGTCATAATCGAGATTCCTATTCGTGACGAATCTGTTGTCGCTATTGGACAGTGCTTCCAAGCGGTTTTTTAACGGTCTACTTAACGTCGTTGTTTCGCATCTCTGGAAAACAGAATCTCTCCTCGAAGAATTTCGATCAAATATCACGGTGTATATTCACGCGGCAAAATTTCCCATCCTCGGACCAAAACCTTGATCAACGACCAGAGACGGGACACGTGTGCTTGTTTGATTTTTCAGCTCATGTGTCCGAGGAAATAACACGCGTATTGACAGAACGGCGCAATCGAGTTCAATGATTGTATGTAAGTAGCACGCGGCCGTGTGTGGTTTTCTGTTATCGTGACGAAAAACAATGTCACAAGCATGTGACGAGAAACTTTATCGCTTTATAAAGCAATTTTCTGTTGGCGGTCGAATCACGTCTTTGGAATAATGACCGCAGTTGTCTTCTGTCACATTGTATATTTGCTTATATTTTGTACATGAATTATCAAATAACAACAACTGATAACGTGTGTGTTTACAGAGTGTTTAAATTCGTGTCCCGTTCGTTGGCGAGATAACGTCATCAGCGCGCCATAACCGTCGTCATCACGTGGAAATCGTCACGGAAGATATTTTTTTCAGAATCGAGAAGTTTCGTACATCATTTCCGAAGAAAAAAACAACGCTTGCACGTTGAAGACGAGAAACAAAGAGAATGGCAAGCGGAAGCGAAGTACTTCGGACGTAAGTAACGACGAAAAAACCAACGTTGAGATATCCTGGCTAGATGTAAAAGAAAAAAAAAACAGAAGCGGAGTTACCAAGAGCGGACAATTCCTTCATAAGGGAGTCGAGGTAATGCGTGACGTTGTTGATGCTTTGTGCATGACACGCGACGAAGAAAGCACGGAAGGACGTGTATGTGCGCGCGCGCTCGCGCACTTTGTACATATACATTGCAATTCTCGCGAATGTGTGTATTTGCGCGGCGCGAATCGTGCGCGTTCTTGTTGCAACAGGGGGTGTGTGTGTTGCATGCTCCACGTCGCGGTTTGGTGCGGTTGTCTCGTTTTTCGGCTGTTACGTGAAAGCGGAGTCTCGTCGTCCCAGCTCGAAAAGGGTTCGGCGATAAGCTCGTGTCTCTCCCTCTCTCTCTTCTCTGTCCGCGGCGAGCCACGCGACTCATCGTTTCGTGAAACGACGCGTCGTCGATCATCGTTACGACGGAGGAGGAGCGAGAAAATGGCCGACAGTTGGACGCAGAGTGTTATTTGCCGGTAAGGGGAACACGGGACAAAAGCATGTGACTTCGGAGTCCCGTGGAGCTTTCCCCCTGGGAAGAACGTTCGTGTAACAATCGCGACGCATACGGGCAAAGGTATCGGGTCGGTGATAGGTTAATCGCAGACTCGTGTCATAACAACGTCTGATCGGTTACAATATGACCAACACAATAATATAAATATTGACAACTCACGGGCGGATGTTAGTTTGGTCCACCTATTTTGAATTTCTTTGTGAGAGATTTTGAACCCGCGCGCGACACGGGAGCGTTTCTTACATCGTGTTGTCGCGCGAAAACCTCTATTCTTGTTCACATGAAAATGTAAATGTGTTATGCTTTTAGGTACTTCAAGAATGGCGCTTGTCGTGAAGGGAACAACTGTCGGTATCGGCATGTGCAAGGGACTAGAAGTGACGCGAGTTCCAGTGAGGTGATGACAACGTCCGCCGGTGGCACGAGTCACGTACCAATTCATTCCACCACTTGCCGCTTCTTCAAACATGGCACGTGTAAATTTGGCAATCAGTGCCGTTATCGTCATAATTTTGCCCAAAATAGTACAGACACCACTACAACAACAGAAAGTATCACAACCAGTCAGCATACAGTAAACTCTTCAAAAAATAAGTAAGAGAATCCGGCAATGCGCTGTTTATACAGTTTGTATGCAGGGTTGGGTGGGAGAAAAATATTTGTAAATATTTTTCTTATAGAAAAGCTGATAAACGTATAGCCGAAGAATGGGTCAAGGCGCCTGAATTTGTGCCCACAGCTGTACCTGGATCATCTACAGACGAAACATCCTCCTCAGGGTCGTCCACGAGCACATCAATGCCACTTTCGTACGCTCATGCTGTTAACCCATCAGGTCAAGCGTCGAGCCCCGCCTTAGAACCTCTGTGCCCATACGCAGAAGCAACCGGAATGTGTAAAAATTTGAATTGCACATATCTTCACGGCAACATTTGTGATTTGTGTGGCTGTGCAGCTCTTCATCCACATAACGAGGAATTAAGGAAGAAACATACAAACGTAAATTTTTTACTTTTGCCGTGCACGGCGAAAGAAATGTTTTTTGCGGTTCTCTTCTAAATTCAATTGTCATACTAATATACACGTACGTCAATAATCCGTTTGGTAAGTTCCGCTGTATTATTAATAACGAGAGAACTGGAGGAGAAATCATTTCTCTCGCCGGTAAATTAAATTCGTGTCTATTGTTTTCAATGTCATAGTTTAAGGCTATTTCTCAGTAATCATATCATTATTTTTACGATGTCAAGCGAGAAATGATGTAAAATTCTCGCTATGTGTATGATTGTTGAAAGATAGCCGACGTTTAATATCTCTTGTTGAAATCAAACACGTGTACACATGCGCACGCACACACACACATACACAGAAATAATATTTGAAATCTTAATCGTGCATAGGCTTGTATGAAACAACATGAAGCAGATATGGAGTTATCTTTTGCCATTCAACGTAGCAAAGAGAAGTCTTGCGGTGTTTGTTTTGAGACCATAATGGAAAAATCATTGAAAGAACAGAGATTTGGCATATTACCAAATTGCAATCATTGCTTTTGTCTAACTTGCATCAGAAAATGGCGTCAGGCTAAACAGTTCGACAACAAAATCATAAGGGCATGTCCCGAGTGTCGTGTTCCATCAGATTTTGTTTGTCCCAGTATGTATTGGGTAGACACAAAGGAGGAGAAGGAAAAATTGATCAGAGATTATAAAGGCGCTTTGAGGTACGGACGGATCGATAAAGTTGTGGTTATACTCTCGTTTTGAAATTGTTTCGCAATATATATTTTTATTATTTACCGTTACAGCATCAAGGACTGCAAATATTTCAACAAAGGACGTGGCAAGTGTCCGTTTGGTAATAAATGTTTCTACCTTCACGCACTTCCCGACGGGACCAAAAAGGATGTGGGCCCGCCGGTACGACAAAGGCGCAATACTCCCGACACCGACATGGACATCTTACACGTAAGTGTAGTTACGTTAATAATCGATACACTCATATCTCGTCTACATCCCGTATTTATGTATTGTGTTTACGTAGTTAATTTTGCTTTTGTTGTCGTTGATGTAAACGACACACGCTGGAAATAAAAGAAAATCATGTCATGTCGAGCTACATCCGTATATTTTTACAAATAACACTTTAATGATGTAACGCAGAACGTAAACAAGCGGCTTTGCACTATTTACAGCAACTGATCTTGTGGGATTTCCTTGATGAAAGAGACGATCGTTGGATGTATCTCGATTTAGAAGATATTCCTTTCTTATCAGATTCCGAGGAGTCTGATTGGTCCGATTATGAGCTGTCGTTCGACGGATAAAACTAGTCGATCGACACGTAAACTGCCTTGATATCACTGTTATCATTGCTACTCTGTTGCTACACGTTTCATATCTATTTCCTTTAATTTTTACGCGCGGGTTTAGCAAATAAGAAAATTGTTAGGTAATTAGCAAAAAAAAAACACTTTGAGTGATTATTTAATTTAAAGACATTCTAATATATATAATTTAAAAGTAAACAAGAAAAAAAGAGAAAAGAAGAAAAAAATGTGCGCTCTTTCCTAAAAGAACAATTCATAGATAAGAGATGTGTAATCGGTATCGTAGTGAAACACTTTGTTTAGTAGGTAACTTCTATTGCATTATATTCCTGTAATATCCTGTATATGTGTATGTATATGTGTACACGTGCGTGCGTATGTACATATGCATGTACGCGTGTGTGTATATATAAAACTAAAACATTGTTGATAATACTTATTGAAAATTCATATTGAATTTAATGCATTCGCTACGATGAGAAAAACGTCTGATTTGTCTCTTAGGCTAGGCGCGCACATGCGATTGTCTCCGTCGCCGCGATTTTAAACGATAGGTCGCAAGAAGGTGCGCGCACTGACGCACCAAGAGTCTCAATTTTGGCATTTCAAAACTGAATTTTTTTTTATAAGTGACTCCGCTGTTAACGCTTCAAATCCCAGAACATACACCCTGTGAGTCTGTGGGAGATCCTGTGCGTTTTTATTCGCGTTCAATTCTAAGGCATGCAAGTATCGGCATAAATTGAGAAAAGAGGAAATGAAATCGTCATACAGGCATATCCCGACTTACGTTGCGCTTCGCACAGCTCTACGAACAGAGTTGTTGTTTCTCGGTTGTTCCTTACTTACGAATCACGTCACTCACTTCGAAATTCTCAATTAGCGCCGTGACGCTATCGTGCAATAGGAGTCGCTACCTCGCGACAGCTCTGTCGCTGATTTGCAAACTTGATAAACCAGTTTTCTTCAGACTTCTTTTATTTCAACGCAGACAGAAGCGTTTATGTTTTTTATAAAGTCGCATTAATAATGTCTCAAATAATATTTCAACAAAGAAAGATGCAACTTCATACGTAATAACATTAACGTTTGTGCGAACACATTGTTGTCAATTTTCAACACGGTGCTTTTCCGATTCGCGTTTATATAGAGTTACGACGTCCTTCTTCGGAATTGAAGGTGACGTAACTCCGGAGTATGCCTGTTTTGTTTACAATCCGAGGTGTCCTTGCGATTTCGAACGTTTTTGATTGAAAATCGTTCGATCACAGGAGAACCGTGCGATTTTCGCAAAAGGTGTGTGTGTTCTAGGATGAAAAGGCAAAGAACAGTGCGAATAAAATAACTATTTTATCGTTAGCTCCAAAGTGGGCGTCTGAAAGGACAATTTTCTAAAAAAAACTACGCAATTATTTGTATAAGCATAAAAGAGAAAGAGTTTCACAAAACGTGTGCTACGATTGTACAAAGCAGTAGGTTTTGTTATAAACTGCTTGCATATTGTATATACTCTATATATGTATGTGTGAAATGCTTGATCGCGGTAAGAGATTCAACTCCCTATCGACGCCAAGAATTGCGACTGAACAGGACGTCAGTAAACGCACGTTCGTTTGATGTCAGTGTGATGTATCGTTTTGCGATAATCGTGTCGCTTGGGAAAATAGGACATCGGTTGCATTTGTTTGTTTGTTTGTTTGTTTTTTTTTTTTTCTTTTTTTTTTTTTTCACTACGATTATTTAGTCGTGTGTGCGCGCACTTGTACTACATCACTTGTACCACGTTGGTCCCGTTTTATTATTTTGTTTCGTGACTGAATAATCGCGCGACAGAAAATCGCGTGTGCGCGCCTAGTCTTTAAACATCTTTAAATTTACAAAAGCACGAGAGAGAGACGCATTATAACTAATAAATATTATCTTCAATTTATGCAAAAAGAAGTGAATTTGGTAGAAATTACCTGTGTAAGAAAATGTCTCAACGATGCCGATTTGTATCTTTGTATATAAAATGGCTACGAGATCAACAGTTTCACTAATAATTGCGGTGCATAGCTGAATACAATGAAAAAAAAAAAAAAAAGGATAAACGTAAAACAAAGTAGTGAGATTTTCGTTAAATGATACGTCGTAATTTCGGGAAATCACCTTCTTCGTGTGCTTCGTCACCGTTCTATAGGTATCCTGGCGAATGTGTGTTCTAGCAACTATTATTAATTCAGTGGTCCAAATTTCAGAGTAAAACGATCTATATATATACATCGATATTTTTTTTCGACATTCTTTTTCTTGTAGGATACAATGTTGGATTAAGTTTTTGTTTTTTTATTTTATACTCGGTAACTGATTATTGCTACTAACTGATTCAATCGATGCATGCAATCTGGAAGCCATCTGTATTACGTAATTTAAATCGAATCATCAGAATTAAGCAAATCAATAAAAACAAATTTTAGTAACTCAACACTAAAGAACAAAATTGATTTGATTTCTTTTGTAAGAGAAATAGGAAAGTATATGATCAGATATATCAAGATAGTTGAAAATTAGTTTTAGTGTAATT
The DNA here is from genome assembly GCA_014825685.1 of Pseudomyrmex cubaensis. Taxonomy (NCBI): domain Eukaryota; kingdom Metazoa; phylum Arthropoda; class Insecta; order Hymenoptera; family Formicidae; genus Pseudomyrmex; species Pseudomyrmex cubaensis. The sequence goes on along the minus strand of QVOA01004979.1, from coordinate 59,862 downwards.
TTATTATTCTCCGGATTTAAGAGGAAGCTTTCTTTTTTGGGTAATGTTAGTTTAGATTAGATTTACTCTGTAATTTCAATAAACAATTGTCATATTCAACGATATTACATTTTATATGTACTTAATCAATATGTAAAAAATAATTATTTGACAATGTGCGTGAAATGAGATTTTAAAGTATATTATTATAAAACACAATTGCAAAGAACACTACAATTGTATCGGATTAAATTAAAAGAAAAAAAAACAAAAAACAAAAAAAAATTTATATTCGAGTCTCCGTCGTGCACACGTAGCCAATTGTTGTCAACCAAACGGATTACATCCAATAACAAAAGTTTTTTTTCTTTTTAAGCACAAACCATGTCATGTGAAAAAAAATAATATTGTAATTAATAGCTAAAACGTTCCTTTTCACTGTCGCTCGTGTGATTATAAAACTCGTCGAAACTCACAACACTATTCGTATCTACGTATAAAATAGGAAAAACTGGACAACGATGTATTACGATTTATGTGATCAGTGTGCATTGTTAGTTCAACTTATCACTAGTTATCATATCGAAGGTACACATACATATACACACACACACACACACACGCGCAATTTACAACTGTTGTCCTACCTCTTGCTATGGCTCCGCAAACCTTTATAATACACATTTCTTTAAATTATTACAGTTGTATAGCGTTATTTGTGAGTAACATGTACATTTCTAAGAGACATATATAATGAGAGAAACAAACACGGGAGAGAGATGTGTGAAGTGAATGTGATACATTATTATGTGTAAGGATGATATATATATATGTGCGAGAGAATACGCCAATTGTTTGGTATTTGTGTATACGTATGGAAATAAGAGTGCGCGAATGGAGTAATTAGTACGAACACATAAAAAAAATCTGCGAAAAAGAGACAGATTATCAATAACATGTGGGATAAGTAAAACAAAAAAGAAAAGATGTAATAAAGAAATTGCTTTTCCTGAAATTCGCACTTGTAGATTCAAGATTTCAGGAAACAAATTTAGTAGGGACGCACGACGGATTTGGATCCACGACATAGAGCCATGCTGGGAATCATCGACGATGTGATTGTTTTTACACATACACATACACACACACACACACATACACACATACATTTTAAGGATTTATTTATAATAACGTATACTAGTGATGTCGCGTTCTCTCTCCTTCTCTTTCAACACATTTACGCTTTGGAGGACATAAAAAAATTCTTCTTTATGTAAAACGGCTAAAACTGACGAGAGACGGTACATAAAAAAATACCAAAGAAATACAATATTTAGCATTTTTTAGCATTGAATTTTATATGAGAAATTCTTCAACGCGTTTCGTTGATACTTTATTACTTATCTCTCCATCTCTTTCTCTCTCTCTCTTTTCACACCAATATATTATATATATATATTAACTGTATAATATCAGCTGTATAATATCGTGTTCTAAACAGTTCCTGCTTGCAAAACCCAATTTCATATTTCATAGGAAGTAATTGGTTTTTTATAACAGTGGGCCATCGGTATTTGCCTTTTGAGAGTTATGTGATTATAGAGAGCAATATATATCATTTATCGCTCTAAAAACAAAAAAAAGTCAGGTTTCTTAATCCTCCTCAAAGCGTTTTATCGAACCAAATCTTCTCTGACAATGCGGAGTATCGTTTACATTTTCCATAGAATTTTTATGCTGTTAATTTTATCGATAATTGTTAGTGGGAAACGCTTATTGTTACCGGTAATGTTTATATAGAGCTTTCTATGGTACGCTGTGCGTTTCGAACGGCTATTTTTGGAATCACTTTCTTCAACAACCATAGATTTCCTGAACCGTGGAAAAATAAAAATATATAGGTGTTTAAGCAAGTTTGAATTGTAAAACCTCTAATGGAATTTATATCTATGAGAATATATCGATTCTTAACTCTTAAGTCACTTATGAGTTCGAGAATAATGAAGTATACACACGTATCATTGTAGGAAGAAAAGGAAGTTAACTGCGTTGAAAAAAAAAAACAAAAAACAAAAATTAGTCGTTGCGTGTATTTTTGTCACTGCCAGTTTTATTTATCTCGAACTAAATGTAACTGCCGCTTTGCTGCAGTGTCGAGCCCTAAATGCATAAAACGAAAGAAATAATTGTAAGACGAAAAGTCGATGTTTGTAACGATGATATTCAACGTGGTTTACTTTGACTTTTTGTTTTCTGAGTTAGTTTAGGAACTCTTACTTAATTTAAATAAATACAGCGTATATATATACGTTATATATATGTATCACACGTCGTATGTAATGGTATGTACAAAGTGTGGGTTGTGCAACCGGGAAAGAGTCTGTATAAAATTAAGTCGAAAATGTAGAATAAGGTTTGTTCGTGCGAAGCTTTTTAGTTTTCAAGAAAACCGACTTTGAACATTGAAAAAGTGATATCATATTTACTTTTTGTCGGTTGCTTAACTGATCTCAATGAGTTGTTGTATATCAAATGTATTTCAATATATAGAAGTTGTTGTTGTTGTAAATTTGAAACAAGCGCACTCTTTCCATTTAGTAAATTTCAATTTATTAAATGAAATATTTTGCTCTTCTTAAATTAATACACTATAATAACTGCTATCGTGAAATATTTGATGATGTATGATAAAGTTGTCAGAGGTAAATTAAACACGACATAAAGTAAATACGATGTCAATTATTGTATCACACATGTCGCACACTTTGTGTACACTATTATTTATTTAAAGTACATATATATAATGGATATATACACATAGGTAAATACTTACATAGTTATAAACTTAATTTTCGAAAGTCGTAATATTCTGTGTGCCGAGTTTTATTATGTGAGAAGTTTAAGGAAGGCTAATTTATTATACATAATTTTACTTGGTTTATTAATTTCAAATTAACAAATGATAAAACAACATATTTTTGAGAGGATGCTGGAAGCCGAACTTCACGGAATAGCGTCTTCGTTTAGAGAAAACTAAAAAGCATTTATTGTTTACATCCAGTGATATTAACCATCAAACATGTCAGAAATTCTGCTGGCATTTTGCATTTTCTTTTTCAAAAACCTTCCAAATTCTTGTCTAAAAGTTTTATCATATAGGTGGCAAGATATAATCTTTTAGATAGCTTTCGTTTAGTTTTACACTGAGAATTGTTTAAAAAGTAAATATAGCTCAGGTTGTTATCGGAAACTGTAATTCAAAACAATGTCGGTCAGCATCCTCTGAGGATCCTGCTAAGGATCGCTTATAGCAGTCGTGTTGGTTCGTGATATCAGAAACGAGAAATGTCACAGGACCGATCTCACAATCCTCGATTAACTCAATCGGCCGATTAATCTATCGGGATTAACCAATCAAGGTTGACACTTGATTGGCCGATTCGCTTAATCGAAGATTAAACAATACCGACCCTGAGGCGTTTCTCGTTTCTGATGTCGTGAACTAACGTGGCTGTTGTGATAAACTCTTAATATTTCTATCTCACACATTAAAATAAAACGAATTAAACTGTAAACTAAATGTACCTGTATTAAATTTTGCATTAGTAAATAGTATTTGTTTCTTCTTTTTTAAGAATCCAGATATACGCGCGCAATTTATAGATTGTTAATTGTTGTAAACTCCAACATCTTCACACGAAATTCGAGAGCGAATGTCTCGAACACGTTTCTCTTTTTCTGGCTTGTCTGTAGTACAATATGAATCCCTAGGATAATATCGTTTTTTAGTTATATATTATATAGTGATGAACGTATTCTCTTTCCAATTGTCGAGTTTTTCGAAGCGTATTATTTATTTTTATCATGTGTGTTATATAAAAAAAAACAACTGTTGTATGCCGAAAAAAAAAAAAAACGCTCAAAGTCCTGCGAAATAGGAAGAGAATAGTGACACTTAAGTTTTTAAGGAAGATGTAATTTATACATATATAAATCGATCGCAAATTATTTCTCTATATCGTGATTAAACCTTATATTTTTGTAAACTCAGCGCGCGCGTCACACAATACTTACGTTATACGAATAAAAAGCTCCGTAAAGCACAGACCGATATAATATAATATATATATACATATATATATATAAGTAAAAATCTTAATTACTAGGCTGCGCTATATTATAAAAAGAAGAGATAAAATCAACGTCGAAAACAAAAAACAAAAACAAAAACAAAAAAACAAAAAACAAAAAAAAAACATTGTTGTGCCACAGCTTGTTTCTTACGTTTTTAATAGATCATTGTGAATGTCTTTTAGCCAATAAATACGTAGATCAAGCAAACAACTGTATTTTGTTCTCATTACACGAACTGCGAGATTAAATTTAATTGTGAGTATAAGCCGCAAGCAAGTAGCGCACACAGTTCAATTCGTTCCTTCTGCAGAAAATATACAAATCGCAAATAAGAATAGCAGTTTATAGTTTTTAAATGCGGGAATAAGTAGTTTTTATTTTGTTTCTCTTGTATGATAGTACAACTTTTTTTTGTTATTGGATGTAACTTACAATAAAATCGGCGATATAAGCCCTAAAACAAAGAAATCAAGCGTTTCGTATATATTTTTGTTATTGTTTCCTTTTCGTTCTCCTGTATTGTTTTGTGTATTTTGGCGAGCGCAAAATTTGCGAAGTACATATGTCTGTGTTTCGTTTATGTTTTTGCATTGATGTTTTTACCCACGAGAACGATAAACGTGTGAGACGTCAAAATTTTTTCTCTGTCAAAGAGCTTATCCGTCAACAAGCACGGCAGAGACTCTATTTACCAACAGCCGTCAAAGTTGCACGAAATGTTACCATTCGCTAGATGGTGCACTGCATTTTGAATGCCCGCAAGATGGCGTGCACTGTCTACAGAAGCGGGAACCAAAATGGAGTCTTGCCGCGCAAAACGATATTGCTTCGTCGACAGTTTTGGCGTTTTGAACAAAATCATGCGTTTATCGTCAATGTGCCATTGTTATCGCATGCGTTAACGTAAGTGTGTGTTATTTTTTGCATTATTATTATCGAAACTCCGGTTATTACATTCGCTTGTAAAATCCGATCCACAGAATGTGACTGCGGCTGTTTCTATTGGCGGGTGATAGAAAAAAAACTCGTAAATAATAGTAGTTCATGTCTGAGAGATCGAATTGGTTCAAGAGTGACAAATGTGTTTGCGAACTTCGTAAAATAGATTAAGCCAGCGGACGACCCAACAGGATGGATGGCGACTTCATAGCGAAAACACGAAAATCGCAAATATCTCCATATCCTGCGTATCTACCATTATGTAAAGTATAAAAAAACCTAGAATACCGTTCTTATCTTATGCCGGAGCACCATGAGTTATCTGTTTTCTGCGTCGCGCGAGCGAGATCGTAAAGTGTTTCTCGTGAACGTAAACGTTTCTCTCTCTCTCTCTCTTCCTCTTTCATAAAAATCGCGAATTTTCGTGTTTTAGATCGCACAATCATAGCGCAAAAATAGCCATTGAGGGGACATATCGCGACGTGGCGCACTTTTACAGAAACATCGGATCTGTCCCTCCGGAAATCGGATTTATTCTATCGACAGATACGCAGTTTCGCGGCACAACAACAATGTTTACGTCGCTCGGTTTGCGACTTTGTTACCACGCGGAGAGAGGGAATTATTGGGACTCGGTCTCGCGACTACAGGACAGGTAACTAGAACAGGAAGTTAATCGGGACGAGCACAGTGAATTAGCATATAAATTCGTCGAAATAGTCTCTATACACGCACACACACACACATATGTATGTGTACATTTATATATTCACACGCGCCCTCAACGATATGTGGCGGCTATCTCGAGATCACTTTGAGTCGGCAAGATACACGGGAGGACTATCCTCTTTGTAGGTTTGATTTCGTTGCCCCTCTTTGTGTTTCGCCGTTTGTGTTCGGACGTTTGCTCGCTCACGATGTACGAGACGTATTATTCACATTTACGAATCTAGCAAATTGAGCGAGCTCGAATGTTCTACATACATGCGCTGGATTCCATTTAATGCCTGTGTTCACGTTGAAGTTGCATCAATAACCCCCCGAACAACATAAGGGTGCAACTTTACGTGAGTAGGCATTAGTGGAATTTGGAGAGGAGCACAAAATATTGTGTCGTTGTAATTACTATTTGCATGGGGAGTTCTTGTAATATAGACGACACCATTGCGTTTGTTGTTTTATAAACGATATTGCTTATATTATCACACACATGCGCGATTATATTTAGACAAACTTGGAAAACAAAAACTCTTGCGTAAAAATTCTGCGTAGACTCTGTATCTTGTGCAGAAATTTTCGTGGCAGCATGGTTGAAACTTTTGAAATAATTTCAGTTACAGCGATTCTCACGGTTATTGTTCGTCATGAAGTTCTCGATGGTGGCTATTGGAATAATTGCGGCATTCTGGGACTCGTGTGACTGGACTATTTATACACAACTCCTAGCAGCGATGTGCGACGACAATTCACGGATCTAATTATGAGGCAAGAGGTAGCTTTTTTTCGAAGCGACCCGAAGTAATTAAATGGTCGTCCTTGCTCACGTTACTTTTAGAAAAAACCACGGACGAGACGGCGAAAGTAAAAACAAAAAACAAAACAAAAAAATCGCACTCTACAATGCACCGACGTTACTAAGAGGTGTGTTTGCGTGGATTCGCGCGTACGAACAGTGGAAATGCGTTTCGCGGTATAAGCCGGTAGCTTAAAGCGCGGTAAAATGTGCGGTGGTTAAATTTCCCGTGAAAATACAGGGTGTCACGGGAGCAACGAGAACGTAGGGGAAGCTGCATCGTCGTCGTCGTCGGCGCACCCGAAAACCGGTGTTTCTTTCACGTATCACGAGGGGAGGAAGAGAGAGAGGAGAGGATCGCGGTGATTATTCTCGTAAGAGCAAATTTATAGTAAGCCAGCGCGACTTTGCGGAATTACACTTTTACGTGCGCCGTGTCTGCATTTTTTGTTTAACATTCGCATGCGAAATTGAATTTATAATATCGCTGTGTACAACACGTCCCTGTGCGCGCGCGAATGTTTTGTTCTTCACGTAACTTTAATCTTCCCATTATTGCGTATAATTCGCATTCAATTGGAACAAACAGCATACACGTATTTCGAATATTTCGAACCGCGATTTCGGAATATTCGAAATAAACGAAGAACGCGGAAGAATGTGGTTTTTTTTCTCTTTTTCGCGGAAAAAATCGCGCGCAAACTCGAATCCCACGAAAAGTGCGGCGAGTAATAAATTCGAACGGTGTAGCGGGTTAATGGGAAAAATCTCGCGGATCCTGTAACGTGTAAAGAAAACCGGCGTGGAGGAGGACGAGGAGGAGGAGGAGGAGATTACGTCGGGATTGAGTCGAGAGTAAAGGAAAAGGAAAACACACAGCGCGGACAGAGGGAGTAAAGAGAGAATGTACACCTATACAGAATCGGTTTCGCTGTCGAGTCCATCCAGCCCCGCGGAGAATCTCTAAATTGCCTCTGTTTGTTTCGCAAGCAAAGAAGCGCCGTCGCGCATCAAAATGGTCGATCGGCGGTGCCCTCCGGTAGCCGATGTCTAATATATCGGGGAATCCTCTTTCTCGACTTGATCGTGACCCGTCGACTGCGATGTTGATTCACCGCGTTTTCGACTCTGAAAGGCTCTCCTGACCGATCGACGGGAAAGTTTAACAAAAAAAAAAAAAACATCAAATAAAACAAAAGTGAGGGAAATGTCAGCGGTAGTACAGTCGAAGAGATACGGCAGCATGGCCATTGCACTGACGAGTGTTATCTCTCGATGCGAGATCAAATGTCTCTTTGTCAGATACAACCCCACATGTATAACTTGCGATTAATATATTTTTGAAGAGCGAAAAAATTTGTTAATATATAGTACATATATATGTAACACTCAGATATATGTTAACTATAAATTGCTTGTTTGAAGATATTTGATAATATCTTTAAGATGAGACTTATAGTTATATATATACTTAGTAAAAATTGCTACACAATGTATTTTGCATAAAGAGATTATTTTTTATAATATGACGGTATATGAAAATTTGCGACTTTTCATAGTATGACGATAAAAAAAATAATGATTGGAAGTCATTTATTGTATATAATATATTTTAATCGACAAGTATACATTTTTCTGAGAGCCGACTGATTGAATTTAAATTTTAATCAGACGATTGTCGCGCATCCGTATTGAAGGTGTAATGATCCGTTTCATTTTCCGCAATTTCAAGTCACGTATTCATCACATGTAAACGGGATTCGGAATTCGTGCCGAACAGTGTGATCTGGGGAGTGCAATTAACGCAATGCCATCCATAAGCAACATCTATTTCTCGCGTATGTTCGCAATATACGTATGTAAACTCATATATACAGAGCGCTTCAAAGAAATGTTAACACATACACATGGGTAATTCGTGTGAAATGTGCGCCTCAGGGGTCTGGGGAAGATTCTGAGGATGTATTCACATTGACGGTGAACAAGTGGAGACTCTTTGAAGACAAAATAACATTTGTTATGATATCTTGTGTTATCAGTTCTCAAAAAAAAAAAAAAAATTATTTCCATACGAGTGTTAAAATTTGTTTGAAACACCCTGTTATATATAAATACAACAGGTATATTATATATATAAAATATATATAAATAATATGTAATATTATACAATAGTATATAAACAAAAACATAAAATGCTTTATGTAGTATTATATAATATAACATATATAATATGTGTGCATGTGTGCCCAATATGAATATTATTATATATATAATATGACTAAAGTGAGATAACGGGGTAATCATATAATGATGTTGCGATGTTCGATATGTATGTGTATCGTGTGTACGAATCGAACACCGCAATCGAGATATCGAAGCATACTTCACGCAATAGGGAGAGAGAACCGCCATTACGTTCCGCGGAGTTGTAGCGTCGACGCGTGTCGGGATCGCTTCCGCGCATCTTTCCAATCTTATTCGTAAAACAATAAAACGCACCTTTAGTTCAAAACGGCTGGAACACATTGATACTGTACGCTTTTTTTACTGTCGTGAGTAATTTAGTTATACTATTTGCAAATAATTGAGTCGAGTGTAAGTTGAACGACGCGACTTGTAGTGTCCGCGATGTGAAAAAGAAACAATCGCATATTATCAGCGGAGAAAAACCATTTCTTATGGACAGAAATTCCACAAACCGTAGTCCGAGTTTGTAATTTCGTCGCTTTATTTAAGAAGTACACATATATGTAAGTTTTGTTAAAGTAATCCTAATGATATCTGTACAAAATACATTGCGATTCCACATACGTATATACATATATATATATGTGATGTGAGTTGGTGCGCAAGCGCGCGTGCGGCAACAAATTTCCTCGCCGACGATGTTTCGATGTGCAATACGAGCGTCGCGATTGAGTATCGCATATCGAAACCTTTTTGCTTGACGCTTGATCGTTCCAGTCGCTATGTTTGCGCGTCGCGAGTTGTTACCGTCAAGATGTCGGAATCGCTCCGTACTTTTAACGTTAAATTGGCAAAGAATAACTTGCGGCTGAGAAAAATCAAACACGAATGCAATACCTTTATTTTGCCGTAATTAATGTAAGTCGCCAATTTTTAGCATATTGATAATATAATGTTCGTACATATATATATATATATCCCCGCTGGCAATATGCGTGTAATAATAGTCGAAGCTACAATTTAATGCGACAGAATTCCCCGCCGTATAATACACGTCATTTTTCATTGCGAAGAAAGTTTTATGTATTTATATTAAGTAGAGTATAAGTGTGGAATAATAAATTTTAGTTTTCATGTCTAAAGAGCAAACTTCTGTGTGGAAAAATATTTTAAAAACAAAATTAACCCGTCAAGTCGCGCTTGGTTGTAGTCGTTCGACCTCGGCCGGCTTTGCTCGGACTCGCTCGGCTTTTCTTCCGAACTTTCTATTCCAATGTTTACGAACTCACAGTTTTGAGGTAAAACTTTATAAACATACCTATCGTCGAACGATGTTGACACAAAATCAGACATTGCGTTGTAGTTTCGTGTTAAACGGACGAATCTGAGTCACTTGTGCCGAACACTATGGCGTTCAGTGATCACGTCAACGTATTAATTAGCGGCGCGTGCGATCGCGTAATTAACGTGTGTCTCTCGATACTCATATCGCGTTGCCCGTTGCGTCCTGACGTATGTGTATGTGCGCGACGCCGAAATTTCCTTCGTCCATTTCACATTATCCGCAATGTAATGATATCGTACGTGTTAATTAAGGTTCCCGCGCGGATGTGCGCTGTGTATCAAGTTCCGAACGATCGGTGAATGCGGAATCGCGATCGACTCGAATATCGGAGTAGTGTCGGAAATTAACAGATCGAGAATCACGGAAAGTGTCGAAAGTCTGTCGCGCAATGACAGATTGTTGTTAATAATTTCGCGTATAATTTGTCGCGAGTGATGTAATCCAAAGTGAAAGTGGAACCGGACGTGTTGGTGGACCAGTGTTGTATGTGGACCGGATAATAATCAACTTGGTGGACGCAGATGCTGGCGGAAGCGACCAACGAACATTGGCTGAGTAAGTAAATTTATGTTACCTTCGAGTAATTAAAAAAATTGATCTTTCATAGAGTACAAATTCATTTCTTTGTATTGTTTTTCTTACATTCGTATGTTTTTGGGTAAAATATTTGGAGAAATAAAACTTTTATAGTAAAATATAAAACCAAATATATTATAACTGACAAAATTTGTACTCTAGATCTTTAAATAGAAGAGTGAATTACAATTGTAAGTAAAATTGTTTGAAATTTGTGGGTTACAGGTGCAACATGCAGCACAATGCCGATGCAACACTGGTGAGTGGTTTTATTTACAAAATATATGCAGTGATGCTTAAATTCTGCATAAAGAAGAGAAACAAAGAGAGAAAGAAAGAGAGAAAGAGAGAAACCGAAAAAACAAAGAAAAAGTTTGGCAAAATTTGGCAATTAAATATATCAACTAAATGTCCAAATGAGTATATTAAAGTGTCAACTCATTATCGAAGATAAATTTTTCACAAACTTGTTATATAAAAATCAGTTCAAAGTGTCAACTTTTTATGTACATAAGCACAAGAAGTGTTCTCTCTCTTTTTATGTTTTGACACGTATTTTGAACTACATGGGATCACATAATTGTCGGACATAAGAATTATATGTGTAATATCGCAATGTACATGCAACTCCACGTGTTTTTCATACATATGTGTTTACGCGAATTCTCCGCTGCATACTTTGCATACTTCGCTTTAAATTTCGGCATTACTATATTACTGTAGTATTTTCATTGTTAATTCGTGCAGCTCACGTACATTCTGACAGATGCTTCCTTTGTTCTAATTGGAGTTACTCCATTAATTAAATAATAAGCCCCAGTTTTTCTCTCGTCCTCTTTCTGGATACGCGGTTTTTTTACTTGTTTTTTTCGACGCTTCGGATACATAAATATCTTTTGTCCTTGTGCATTCGGTGAATAAAACAGTGACGCGCTGAAATCCGCCGCGTGCTAGGCTATTTTAAGCATATCGTGGCTTTAATTTAAGCCGCGCTAAATTGCATTAGATTTTGCCAAAGAATTTTCGGAAATTGTTAATTCAATCGAACGAGAGAGCGCAACGGGAAGATATTTATGAAAGCGATCATGGTTCGCTTCTCGGCGTAGAAAAAAAAACAAATTTCATCGCAAAAGTCCAATTTGAGAATCGCTCGAAACAGACAAAAACAAAAAAAAAAAACAAAACAAAAAAAGACAAAAAAAAAATGATCCACGCGGATTCTGAAAGTTCAATTTTCCGGGACGGTGAGAGAGCGCTTGTAACGGCAAATATGCGTCGACCTTTTTGTTTCGATCCCGCGGGGACTTCGATTTCCCCGGGCGTTGAATATTCATGCAATTTTATTAACTACGTTTCAAACATCGCTTTCAACAGGAACACCCTTTATACTTCTTAGATCTTCCGTTTGCCGATTCTTCGCCATGAAGCGCGCGCGACACGAGGCGATAGGGCGAGAAGAGTTTTTGTCTTTTTTTCTCTCGCTTTTGCGAAATTAAGTTTCGCCAGATAGCATTGTCCCTCTTGATTACGTGACGTTTTCGTTGTTTCACCACGTTACGTCGTTAATCATCACGAGCGAAGGAAATGTCTCGCGATCTCTTCGCCGGCTTTTGATTCGATTTGACAAATTTTACACCGCGATTCCACGAGCGCATTTTCTTCCGTCGCGATCGCTATTACAACGATTCCAATGTTCGATTCGCACCGTTTGTGCATATTCTATTATTTCACGACAAAGCATTTGTAGCGATTGATAGAACGTGTAACAATATTATATAGTTTGTCAGTGCATGTACACCGCGTAACTATATATAAATAAATTTGATATATAGATAAATTTGAAAAATTCGTACGTTGGTGATGTGTTTCAATAACACTGGAACAATCATGTTGCAGATTGAAAACAGCGTGTTATTTATGTTAAATTGAATCAATATGTTTTCTCGTGGTTAGATACATTTTGTTTCTCTCTATCTATCTATCTATCTATCTCTCTTTCTCTCTCTCTCTCTCTCTCTCTCTCAATATATTTATATATATATATTTTCCCTCGTTATAAAATTTATATATAAAAATACATCACGCGTCACACGGACAACTCTGGTTTACACATAATAATATATTAAAGTTTAGAAAGCTGTATAACTATTCATGTTTTTCGCTTCTCTCTCTTTTTTTTTTTTTATGAGTTGTAAATGAAGCTGAAAACATTTTTTGCATGTGCGCGCGTGTACATACACACAGACACAGAATACTATAAAAACTATAAAATTTAAAAACAGAAGAGATAAACATAAAAGTCCAAATTATTCACTAGCTATTCTAAAGCCTGCAATCTGTGATATAACGCAAGAGAGAAAGAGAGAGTATGAGAGAAAGAGAGAGAACAAGAGAAATAAATATAATATAATTTTAAAATCCATTTAGATAAAATACAGCACTGTTCTGCACAGTACTGACAATATATTCATTACATTATTTCTCAACTTCAATCTCTTTCAGTTATATTTCTCAGCAGTAAATACTACTATTTCCCATCCAGTATTGTATTTCCATTTTCATATTTTTTGTACGCGTGTTTTCCGCACCTGTTTGTTTTTTGTTTTTTTTTTTCTTTTTTTGTTTGAAACAGCTAAAAGGATTAATACTATTACGCGCACACACGACGATGATGTGTAAACAATGTCGAACGCGAATGCCGAATGACATACGCGAGCGAAAAAAAAAAAAAAAAAAAAAAAACGTTCCGTTTTCCAAAGAGAAACAAATTTCGCCGAGGTATGCCTCATCGGTCGCGATCCTCCTCTCTCGGATCGCGTCCGGGAGGAGGACACGGGAGGAAATTTTTCCCACGGCGCGCGGAAAAACTTTCGCCGAGTTATTCACGCGCGCATATTAGTGCACATTCATCCTTCGAAATAGCGCTAACCTCCGACCTGAGAACAATTTATCGGGGTAACGGGCGAAGCCCCCGGACTACCATACCCTTTCGCGAGAGAGCCACGGGGGTTACTTATTTGCACGTTTTCGCAGTTTACATAGCTTCTCGGTGAGCCCCCTTGGCCGACCTACCCTCCGCGATCTCGTTCGTTCTGTTCGTTCGCTCGTTCGCTCGTTTATTCGTTCATATGGGCGAAGCACCGCGAGTGAAGCTTCACGAGCGAATGAATTGGCAATACGAATCGTGCCCTGGCTGGCTGTTCTTGTTAGATTTCGATGCATCGGTGCGTCGGTAATTGCCCGTCTATTTGTTGCGTTGAAATGACGCACGATGTTTTATTGATACAACAAGTCGCTCGAGCGCATTGCGCATTTATATGCACATGTACAATATGAAATATATATAATCTACGGGTAAATTAGGGTCTGTAGATTAAAGTGCAGAAATACCGATGGAAAATAGAGAAGGAAAAACGGGATATCGCGCGCGTTAAATGTGTGACGTTTACTTCATCAGCGATTTTGAAAAATATACATCGAGTGCAAAATTTCCGTGCTGATTTTAAAATAGCGTGTATTAGCGCAGCATCTGCCGCGCAAAATGCCGATAAAAAAAAAAAAAAAATAACCCCTCGTTGCAGCCGTGCTGGCGCAGTATATATATCCGCATCTCGCGATACTCAGTACCCGCGAATTGTGCATTTTATTTCGCGCACGCGAGCGAATTCGCTTGCTCGAGAACACGCTGACTTGTTATATATATAATAAATAAACAAAAACAAAAACAAGACACACACAGACAACAAATAACGAATCGACATTTTATATGTTTTAACAAGTGCGTGATTAACATATCACCAAAGTTTTGCGAGCACAGTTCGAGGAGTATCCGAAAAAAAAAAAAAAAAGAAACATCGTACGCCTTCGCTGAACACCGGCGCGATATAATTGATGCAATTAAATATCGATACCGGAGCACGGTTGAACGAATCAATAAGTGGGATTCGTTGTCCTGCCAATCAACGCACGCGAGCCATATTATGACCCCTTCTCGTTAACGATAAGAGATGAAACATGGTCCCGCTAATGAGCAAACAAATTTAACCTGTATCGTGTTACGCTCTAATTTGTCGCTCCGGTCGATACGTTTTGAAAATAATTTTGTCGTGACATTCGTTAAATTGCCGATTCTTCGCTCGCGGAGAAATGATATCCGATTCTTCATTACACGAGATTTGGGGAAGTACGTGGGCCCGGTATTTTTTTCGCGCTTACAAAAACTTCGTAAAAAGTCAAAACAGGTCAAAAAGTGACAGAACGCGGGCGCAAAAGGATACAAGTATCTATGTCGACGTATTTATGGCGAAACTGTGTATTTCGGTTACGTAAGACGGCGCGTGTAGCGAAAGCGGTTGAATTGGTTTCACGTTCGCGTGAGGGAAACGCGTAATCCGGACTTTGTACAAGGACGACGACAATCGTCTTAGGACGTGCTTCCGGTCGGGGCCAGATCTAAGGATTTCTCCCTCGCACATCCTCCGTTGTGTGTTGTCGGATGTTCTGGAGGATCGTTGTACATCGCGCGGATCGATGCGGTTAATTTAATAAATAATTTATAGACAAGCCGAAATGCTGCATGTAGCAGCGCCCCTTCCTCCCTTCTCATTATGCGGTCATTAATAAACCGTTGCTCTTCCTGAACATATTATTAACGTCGGGCTTTTTAATACAATGCGTAAATAAATAAATGACGATGTAAACGTGTCATTACCCCCGGCTGTAGTCTTTTCAATATTCATATATCTGCCAAATACGATTAACATAACCAATTAGGTGATACAAATCGTATGGTCGATATTAATTATTAACAAGGGCTAAAGAGAGACCCGATTCTCTTCCTGACAATTTGCGTAATCGATTATTCATAAATGGTATAATTGCCTTGCCTCGTTACAAATTAGAATAACAAGTAGACAAATAAGCAGCATACGGAGAACACAAGTAGAACAGTTGCAAGTAGATTGGATGACATAAACAAAGTTAAAAACGGCGTATCTGTTTGCGATAATATTATCAGCGTTCGAGAAGAGCAAATAAACTAATTGCGAAAACTTATTAGCGACGTATTAGAACGGAAACGGAACGGGGGGGATGTGGTCGTGCACACGGACATTTTCATAAATTACCTACGCGAAGAGAATCCCGTGAGATTAGTCGAAATTTCTTTGTTTGATGTAAAAAAACTTTTCAGAAAATGTGTTTTCCGCTTTTTTTCGCGACTCGTAATATATTCCGACCGCATATTATACCCCGCCCTTTTAGGTAAACCGTCGCACTGGGATCTGTCATTTTTGCATATCAGAAATCGTGAGACAAATAATATACAGCTCTCACACTCTCTCTCTCTCTTTTTCTCCCTCTTCGTTTCCTTTCCTCCCTTTTCAGTTCTCTCTCCTTTAAAATACCAGACACGACGCGCGCTGTTATTTTTCTGTATCTCACACACGTAACCACGAACCGTCAAAAATTACTCTCTCTCGTTGCAAAAGAGATACTCGCAATTATCCTTAAAATAAATGAAGATTCGTTTACTCGTAAATAAAATATTTTTTGCGGCGAATATTTTAAGAATATCAGCTTAAGTTCTGAAAGAAATGTAAGTAAATCTTCGCTGAAAATTTATTAAAAATAGAAAATATAATTTTTTAACTTGATAATTTTTTATAAATTTGATATTATCGCAATTAAATGTTGAAGACGATTTCTTTAAAACATCAACGTCAATTATATACATTATTCTCACGTTCTCTACGCATTGTCGTAGCTCTCCTTCTTTTCATTTCGGATAATGTATCACACTTGCGTTTCTCTCTCGCGGCATTTGCTCCAAGATAAAAGTAATGACATTACCATTTGTCTGCATCACTTTACCGCTCTTTCCTTGTCTGTCGCGCGGGGCCTTCCTTGTAATCGATAGCGCAAAGGACATTCGTCCGGCGGTCCAGCCCGTCCGACCGGCCATCCATTCATCCATCCATCCATCCATCCATCCATCTATCCTTCCGTCCGTCTATCCCATCTATCCACCGTTCGTCTACCCGCGAAACTTAACGCAGCGCTCAACACGATGCAAGAAGCGGCCATTATCGGTCTTTCCTTTTTGCATTCTCGCGTTGTCCTACTTTTTTCGATACTTTCAATTTATAGAAACGAGATTCCTCCATCACCTATATTCTCTGTAAAGAAATCCTTGCTCCCGTCGAGAGGTTTTATTCTGGTTCCTTGCGTGCACGTATTTTCTTCCGTCCTCTCTCGCGATCGGTCTAATGAACACGATGGGTTTAACGAAGCGCGTCTCTTTCGTCGATGGCGTTCGTTAATAATCTTTGATGCGAGATGGTCCGCGAACGCGGCATGCGTATTTCATCGGGGAGAATATCGAGAGGCCGACGTTCGAGCCGACTGTATAAGTGACCCTATTCGAATTAGAAGTTACGCGGGAGATCGACGAGATGCGCGAAGGGCGAAATGATGGGCGCGTCTTCGAGAACATCGAGAAATATCGAAAATAAAATAATTTTATCATTGCGTATATAATAATAAAAATTACAATTGAAGTCAATATACGCGGATAATATCGTCGCCATCACTCACCGATTAAATTTCACCATCCGATTTGCCGCGCGTTTTTCGTAAAAACGTCGCAGAGGTGAGAAGAAAAAATCTTTGACTTCGTTTCTTAAAGCAGTGCAAATTTGCGCGTGTATCGGTGACGCGTTAAACGGTGTATCCGCCCTAATGAGTTCATTTGAAAAAGCGAAGAGGGGTTTACGTGTCGCGGTGAGAGAGTCACTAATGGAACCGTTTGACCGACGAAAAAGTTACACGGGCGATCGGAAATCACGGACGAGGAGGATCGACGTCGAGCGAGATACGAGCGAGATTTAAAGATCCGTTTTCATTGCTATTCCGGATCGTGTGCGGGCTTCCGCACGGCTTCCGCGCGGGGCTTCCGCTGTCCCGTACAGCGAGGTTGATTGGTAAATCTACGCGGCCGGTCCAATGATGCGTTTATTTGTTCGGAGAATTAGGACAGCGCGAGAAAATAGCGCGAGACGGGGAGGCCGACGACGGGAGAACGCGCGTCGCGTGTCTGTCCCCGGTGCGCGGAAAGAAGGACCGCGAGGTGACGCGACCTGGATGAATGAAACACGGGGCACGGAAATAAGATCGGCTCTCTCTTCGTTCCTTCTCACTCGAGGGACGGCCGTCGTATACGACGCTCTCCGCCGCAATCAGTAAACCTGTAAAACATTGGATTAGGTGGTTCTTTCCTCTTCTTCTTCAGCCTGACCTTACGAAACGGAGCGGAGTTCCAATTTCCCAAAGCTGCACGGCCATGCCGCCATATACACACGCCGTTTTTCCGAGCACAAGCGACGCGTCCGCGATACGTTATCCAATAGCGCTCGAATTATTCTCGTTTTATTCGTCGGGGTGCAGTATCCGCGAGACCACGGCGTAAGCGCCGCATCTCTCCCGCGTGCTTTACTACCCCTCTCCGCATCGTAATCGGTTAGCCGCCAGCTCGTGTTCTGCGAGAGAACGATTTATTTCGTCGCGCGCGTTTCTTCTCTCTTTCTCTCTCTCTCTCTGTCTTTCGCATTTTGTCTCTCTAGTTAACAAATTCTTCGCCTTTGTCGCGCGATAAATTTGATTTATTATTATCGTTATTGCGCTTGTTATTCCACCCCGGATGTAAAGTCTTGCTCTCGCGTAATTCCCGCACCCAGGGGAGAGGATGCACAGCCAGTCGTCAAGAGTCCGACGCGTCATTATCAATTTATCACTGTCGTCCTCGTTTATTCTCATCGGTAGATAATCAGCCGCGAAATACCACCGGCCGGACTGTGTGTCATCGTTCACCTCGCGTCGGCTAAATCTAAAAGGCAGCTTTTCTTCCTCCCTCCCTCTCCTTCTCCCTCTCTTCTTCTTCTCTCTCTCTCTCTGTTCCTCTCACACATACTCACAAACTTCTCGATTTCAAATGTCCGGAAAGCGACGATGTTTAGAGACGTCTTTTCAACCCGAAGGGGAGGGAGGGGAGGGAGATGTTTGCGCGCTTGTTACCGGCGGTACTGCGCTACTCGCCGAATCTCTTCCGTCGAACGGAGGTTTAGTAGCTACTCGACGATGTTTTCACCCGAAATTGTCATGTGGCGCACACACTCCTCCCTCTCTTTCTTCCTTTCTCTCTCTCTCTCCGAAGAAAAAAAAAGAAAGGAAAAGAAAAAAGGAAGAGAAAGAGGAGGCTATCGGGGAGAGAAAAGGCGCGCGGAGGGTCGGTCGAGCTTTAGAGAAAGACGGAAAACGTGTCGATGTGCCGGTAGTGGTGTGACGGTGGGAGGGAGCTGGCCCCCGGTGTGCTCGCGCACCCCGATCGTACACCCCCGACCAACCCTGTGTGCGCGCGCGAAGTCCGTCGCTGGAGAACCGTGGCCGGAATGGCGTCAGGGCGCTGGTATGAGTATTCCTCTACATACACACACACACACACATATATATATATATACATACACGCCGCCGCTACATATACATACACACAGCGCACCGACACACCAGCGCCCGTCCATCGCGCGCACGTGTATAGCACGGTGAGCGAGAGAGAGTGGTGGGGGCCCGGGATGTCGGAGGGTTGCTGAAGTTTCTCTAACGCTCGATGGCGTACCAGTGCGGATCGTGATTCTGCGGGACGCGCAGCGTCGCGGCGCCTCTTCGTGTCCTTACCGATATCGCGCGCGCGTCGTCCGTCCGTCCGTCCGTCCGTCAGTCAGTCAGTCAGCGTTACGACCGTACGGCACGAACGAACGGCCAGCAGCAGTAGTAGTTGAGGGTCCGACAGTGCGACGAGAACCGCGAGAGACAGGTTCGCGGGGACAGTTTTCCCCGTGGAAAAGGAAGGGATGGGGAAAGGAGCGATCCGAGAAAAATATCAGAGACACATGACGGCCATGATAAGACCTTTCTTATCGCTGTGACGATCGGGACGGTCGTCGACGCGAGCTTTTCCTTCGGATCGTGTAAAAGTTACATGTCAACTGTCACTGCCGGAACGAGTAACGATCGTTCACTCCGAAGGATTACGTTTTTCGTTTCTTAATATTTTTATCGCCGTATCTCTTCTCCGGACGGTCCCGATGGCCGGACAGTGGCCGAGAGTAAAGGTACGGTATGTCGAGGATGAAAGTAGTTTCGTACGCTGCATTTATTGACGTGTCGAACCGGTTGTCAGACTTATTTCTTGATCTTGATCGATATAGAACGAGAACGAGTTCTCTTAGATAACTTTATATATATATATATATATATATATGTTGCTTAATTGGTGTTTATATTTCAATAGTTTTCCGTGCATTTCTCTCTCCCGCTCCAACTTTCATTAAGGAGTTCTCGGAGCGTAATTGCTTAGAGCCAATTTGGAGTAAAAGAGCGGAGTGTCGCTTAAAAGTTAGTTGGATTGCCGTTCTTGTTCCCTTCATCGTCGCAATCCGCCCCCGTACGTAATACTCGCGTAAAACTCGCGAGAATCGCCCGTCGATATTGCTTCCTCTCGATATATCGGGCTTTGTCAATTATGGTCTCATGACACACGGTGTTTTCAAGTTTCGCCGATGTTAATTTCTTTTCTTCTTTCTTTCTCTCGGACTGCGATACAAAAAACTCACGCGTGCAATTAATTTGTTTTAATTTTTTTTTTTTTTTTGCCGGAACGGAAATGCATCTCCGAGTACATGGAAAAATTCAACGACGAGTAAATTGGTTTTTTCATTCTCTTTCCGCCGGGCGTCGTAAATTATTGACGACGATTCTACCTGCGAACCGTGTTTATTAATCTGCCGACGATTTCTTGCCGTTGCGCGACATCAATAATACATTACGTATTACTGCTTATGCAGCGATCGCGTTAATCGTCCAGCGACCGGATGGCGAAGCAACATTTTTCCGCGCACACGGAGAATATGTACGTATATGCGTGCGACGGACCGGAAGCAAAAATAAATCCGCGCGCCGGAAGTTTTCACCGTCGAATCGAGAATCGCGCAGCGGGGCGATGCGAGAGAGTGGCAGTTTCGCCAGACCGGCGAGCAAAATTCGATTATTGTTGCATTCCGAGAACGGTACAAAGAACTCAAACCCTTTGCATTTTATAAAAGCCACTTCTCTACCTTTTTACGGACGCTATATATATACAATATATATATACTTCCGAATATAATTTTCTTTCTCTTTTCTATTTATCTTTCCATTCGCTCATAATTACACCGTGTAACAGGCTGAATAAAAAGCAAATTCCGCTTCTTTCCGAACGAAAGTAGTCAAGTAAAGTCGTAAGAGAAATATCTTACAGTCGTCTATTAAAATTCGCGGAGTTAAGATCTGTAACAAGTTTCGAAGCGGGGAAAGGAATCCGAAAGGAACGTTCGCCGTGTTCGGCTCCTCGAGTCGTCGTGAAAATTCTCTTATTCTCGCGGCGAGCATTAGCGATTCTCTTGCCGGGTTCCCCGCGATCGACGGCCTCCGTCGGCTCGGCTCGGCCCGGCCTGGCGCGCGGTCGTGTTTTATCTGGATCTCTCCCGGTCGCGAGATCGGCGAGATCATAAAACGACCAGAGGGCCCCGGACGGACTCGTTGTCAGTGGTATTTCCAATTGGCCGGTTGCGATCTCTGGAAGGAAACCGGTTCGACGACCAGCCCTGCATCCCAGCTTCTCCCTTCTCTTTCTCTCCCTCCTCGATTCTTTTTCGCGTCTTCTTATTCCTCGGCGCGTTCCGCGATTCTCATCCTCCTTCTTATCCGCGGTCAAGCTCGCGAGCCTCGTCTCTTCCCCGCGCCGCGCCGACTACCAGTCTCGGTGTTACTTTTACAGTGGTTCGCGCTCGTAACCAGTCGTCGTGCTCTCGCACGTGTGTTCAAAACGTCGCGATCGTGCGGCATCGAGATATCGAGGCACGGCTTTTGAGGCGAATTTCCTACAGTTGGATGTTGTACGCTCTCAGCCCGGTATTCGCTTTCCGGGCAACGCTCAAGGAAAACACGAAGGATTTGCGAATCCTATTCGGTCAGTGGTCTCTCTTCATCGCGCAACGTAATTGCGATAGACGTACCCAGGTGCGCGACGATCGATGCGTAAACATTTCGCCGGAGCTGTAGATCGGAACACAAAGGAGAGCCCAGAAACACTCGGTATAGAGTGGAAGGAAGGACAGACATTTTAGTTTTCGACTTAGATGGAGTTTACGAAATAGCCAGGACCAGGCGTGGGCCTTTGAGGTGATGGAATATCGAGATTCGGCAGTCATGTAGAAGTAAGCTCGACGTCAAGGATCAAGGACTTTCGCGTTGATCCCGCACAAGATTTCCGGGAGGCGAGGTCAACGGCGGAGAAGTCGCATCGCCGACTTTTTAAATCCCGAAACGAAGAAACAAGACTCCGGAAAGGGCGAGTTGCTCGGGAAGAGGGTATTATCTGTGTGTGTGTATGTGTGTATTTGTGCGCTCGGACGACTTCTGCGAGTCTTCGGAGCGGAGACACAAGCAGCAGCAGCAGCAGGAGGAGGAATAAAAGGAACGGAAGAATGTCCGACAAGATGTCGTGAACGTTGAAGTAGACGCCGTCATTGGCGCGCAAAATTTTCGAGAATTTTTGCGAACAGTGAAGGGGGGTGGTAGAAAAGTTTCGGCTCTGTTTGGTTTTCCGAAGTTGAAATACCGAATACTACTGCCAGGGAAAAGAGCGAGCTTCGGAGCAGCTTGCTCGGAAAATTGGCAGTTCGCGAGAGAATTTTTCGCAGTGCGAAAAACCGCGGCCGCGAGAGAGAGAGGAGAATTCTGTCGTTAACATATATGAGTGATATGAACGTAACGTCGTCGGCGAAAGTTTCGGCCGTTAGTTCCGCACCGTTGAACGATACCCCCGTGGAATCCGCCTAGCCGTGGGGCTGATTCTTTCGCGCGATTACGCGAAGCGGAACGACGAGGTTGAGAATTCCGAAAGAACTCGTTTCGCGCATTTATACACGGGATTCTCTTCGTCGATATCTCTTTCGTTCTCTCTCTCTCTCGCACTCGCGAGCAATTCATTTATAATAATTGAAGCGATCATGCGTCGCACGAACGATCGCGGCGGCGTCGTCAATGGCGCACGTCCAATCTCCAATCGCTACATTAGGTTACGGATTCCGCGCGATATTGCGGATATTGCCGGCGCACGTACCCAGTGTATATCCCGACGATCGGGTTTAAGCTCGTGAATCGATCAAAAGAGCTCTTACTTCCGCGATACATCGCGAGCCCGGCGGCGGACGTCGACGCGCCGCGTTTTACAAAATTGAAAAAGAGGAATCCGCAGAAAAAAAGTAATATAGAAGAAAACAATTTTATATAAAAGTCTACGGGCGCAACGTGAAAAAAAATATCCAAGAACTTGTAAGATCTACTATCTATATCTACTAAGAGAACGAGATAAAAATACAATTCAGATCGGGCTTTCACCGAGTATATCTTGTGCGCAACTCGTGTAACGCAACGTACGTACATAACCCGGAGAAGAGAGCCAGTGAATGTGAAAAGTGTCGGCTTCGTTATATCGCGCTTGTTCGTAACTCCTCCCCTCGTGCGGGTTATATCGCCGGTTCTAGACCGCTCGGTCTCGCATTTTCTCTCAAGCAGTGCCGCGCGCGCGGGTAACGTAACGTGTGTACACACACGAGAGTGCTCCGGGGATCGCGTGCCTGCGGTCTCGTGCCCCGATGCTTGTCGTTACACGTCCGATCGTAAGTGTAACAAAACTTCCTGTATCGCGCCCTGTCACGGTACGATAAATTTCACACCGCGCGGACCGGGCCCGTCGTCGTCGTTTTAAACGGACGGGGACGTATCGCGTCCGAGGAAAAACCGGAGGAAGGAGAGAGAGAGAGAGAGAAAGAGAAGAAGAAGAAGAGGAGAAAGGCGAGAGGAAAAGAGATATGTGTGTGGGATACACGGTCGGACTCGACTATCGGAAGTCGAGGATTCGCCGGTACGGCGGCACTCGCATTTAGACGCCCGGCGAAACGAAAGGGCGAAAAGGCCCGGAGGACGAAACAGAGAGAAAAGAAGTGAGTACCGCGAGAAAGAGAAAGAAAGAGAGAGAGAGAGTCGAGAGTGTGCGTGAGCGGTTCTAATCAACGTCGATCGAATTCAATTAGGGTCAAAGTGGCTCCAAAAAGGTCACCGATAAAAGCCACGGCCATCATGGATACGTGGAAGCGCGGCCGGATAATCTACGCTTACCTCATATGGGTCGTCTTCAAGGCTACCACGGCGGGAGGATACGGTGAGTACACACATCCGGGGCTTTTGCGATGGTTTCCGAGATCGCGGGTACACACATAATTTATTATACTCGCGCGCGTAAGCTGAGAAATTGGTGCCGCGTCGTGTTCACGGGATTTTTATAATAATTTAATGTACAAGAGGCGCGAAGGACAGGAGAGACTGCATGACGCTAAAAATAAAATTATCGACGCGAAGAAAACGGGGGAAGAGGAAATAAAAATCCGTCTTGAAAATGTATGAAAATAATGGTCCCTCGCGCGCGCTCAAGAAGCGGAGAGCAGGGACCTCCGGTAAACATTGCGCTCGACTATTCAACGCAGAGCGCGCGCACCGGTCGAGAGACATGACATCGAAATTACTTTAACCTTTCGATCGCTCGTAAATATAGTCGCTCGCGCAGGAACTGCCATTGACTCCGGTCAGCGTACAGGCTATAAATGTTATATCGATCGTTTTCGCCGCATATAGTAAAAGGGAGGAAGGATAGAGAAAGAAGGGAGAAAGAGAGAGAGAGAGAGAGAGTGCATCAACATTGTGCATATTTGAAGCTGTGTGTTGTGTGGCCGAGTGGAGAGAGTAATACGGAACGTAAAGTTGCAAACAAATGGAGATGAAAAAAATTTCGGTTGGATCCTACAAAGCAAATGCATGTTGGCACAAAACCGAATGCCATCGTTACAAAAGCTCGATTGGGGAAAGGCTTTGGAGGTTGACCGGGGCAAACTCAGCGAGATTGTGAAAACATTAATTAACCGGCGATGGACTTTTCGCGCTCGCGCAAATATACACGCGGAGAGAGGGGAATATGTAGGTGCGCGATCCCGTGAATTCTTAATGCGTGTGTTTTCGGCATTACCGCATAATGAAAGCGCGCGAATATATCTCGTTGACGAAAACCGAAAAAAAATTGATATTTATATACACACACACGACACGCGCGTTTATATACGCGCGTGCGAATATATATCGCGTCTTCGCGAGATTACGATCTATATATATATATATATATATATCGGAATAACGAGTCGTGACACCGTTGTGTTCCATCAATCAGCCATACGGATAATATTCATAAACTTTATGTCATTATCGTATCTACGTGTATTGCAATATTTAACCATTAATCTATCCCATCAATCTAACCGCAGATATTATTCATAAACTTTGTCATACTATCCCGCCTATACGTATATAATGCCATGTTAACTCCGCTGTAATCCGTCTTTATTATCTTCTTTGTTTTTTTCTTTTTGCTCTCGAAAAGATGCTTTTCTCCTTTATCCGCATATTAAATTTCTTCGCTATAAATATGTAAATTTTTGACGACTGCGAGTACACACGATATAAGACACGGCGTTATTCGCGAATTAATTTTGTATCTAGTTTAGAAACGGAACACAGAAATAATACGACGACATACACACACACGTATTTAGTTTTCATTAACACTTTGACTGAGAACGTGCACGCACAGAAATTATCTCCCGCAGCGTAATACATCGTGCTTTTAAAAGATATTCTCTCGGGAATTAATGTCGATTGTGCAAAAGATCGCGCAATGTGTGCGAGACGTGTGTGTGTGTGTGTGAGAGAGACTTAGAAATTTTGCGTGTTGCTGGCAAAGAAATACGAGGGACGAGAGCGTTTCCGAAGAAAAGAGAGCACGCGTAGATCGTCGTGCGGCGGAGCAGTAGTCGTTTTAAATCCCGCAATCGGTGCAAACGTCGTTCGGAGAATTTTACAATGCCCTATTTCGCTCTCTCTCTCTCTCTCTAGTTTAACCAGGTAGCGGAACGCATAAAAGGGAGCTCGGAGTAAAAGTGGATGTTACTTTTCCACGGACGAGGTGTATAGGGGAGGACGACCGCTGCGCGCTTTTCCCCGGGAGCTCGGCGCAACCGAGGCGGTCGGAGTTCACATTTTTCAATTTGTATCTCCTCGCCGATGCGAGCGCGCTGTATAGTTGAGAGAGAGAGAGAGAGAGAGAGAGAGACTCGCTGCTATATTCCCGATGTTGAGAACTCGCGCGTGTATCGGAACGCGCAAGACGGAAGTGGTCGTATTATCGCCGGTATTATACAAAGGGATTACATGTTGCCGCCGCGAAACGCGACATTAACCGGCGGCGTGCGCGTAATAGCCGCGCGCGATCGTTTGGCTGATTGATCGGCGCGTGTACAACGTCATCGTGTTCGACAGGGTGGAATGCCGCCGCGGCGGATGATATGTGCGCGGATTGATGATGACTTTTCGTCGGATATCGGCCCCGACGCGCTCGCTAT
Source organism: Pseudomyrmex cubaensis (assembly GCA_014825685.1). NCBI lineage: Eukaryota > Metazoa > Arthropoda > Insecta > Hymenoptera > Formicidae > Pseudomyrmex > Pseudomyrmex cubaensis. Next base: position 33,590 of record QVOA01004979.1, on the reverse strand, counting down.
GATGCGGACGTGCATTTTTCACTCCCTCCTCCCCCGTTTGTACAAATACATCGCGGCGGAGAATCGTACGCGAATATTAAATGCTCAACATCGTTATCATCGCGCGGATTAATTATGAATCAACGCATAACGCAGATCGCGCCGAAGGGATTACCCATTAATTAGTGCGTGTCAAACCGTCGACGACGCGCGCGGAAACCGCGGCCGCTGTCGACGGCCTCATCGGGGGAGTCTAACGTCCTTCCGCGTCGCGTATAAATCTCTCTCCGTTGTTGCCGCTCGTCGTCGCGTTTCCTTCTCCACCGTTGGCTTTAATGAAACACTCACAGGCGAATATTCCGAAAGTACACGCCCGTACGTGCAATTCCGGCAAGGAGAAGGGATAAATAAACCGCGCGCGCGGGAAGAAAGGTCGTAGCTCGAGGAGGAGATAGCGCGCGGTACCGCGCCCTGCGAATTAGACCTAAGGTATGTGGCGTACCCACCGTATAAGTACCGTATCCGTGCACACACACACACACGCGAGCGCGCGCATTCTCCCGCCCGTGGGAACGTGAGCGTGTTTTAACGTACGAGTGTGCATCCCACACTCGCGCGTTGCACGCTTCCTGTTACATACACGCGCCCACATATCCGTACATACGACTTTCGTGTAAATTGGAATTGCAATTAACGGCTACATTTGCTACGAGGGTCCGGCGTTACCGCCTTGTCGGAAAGCTTTCTATATTTCTGTACTCTCTCTCTCTTCTGTACTCTCTCTCTTGAGCGCGCGCGCGCGATCAGTTTCATTCATCGCGTGTGTGTGTTGGTCAATTACGTATTCTCGAACCACGCAAGAATTTACTGTCGCGTAACCGCCACTCCACCGGCTGGTTAAGAGCAGCGGCGGCAGGGAAACCGAAGTCGATCACGATCCAGAAGTGGAGGAGGGGACCTCGATGCACTCCATCGGCCATGGAAATCAGCGGTATCGATTTTCTGTCCGAGAGATCCTTGTCCGAGAAATTCGGTCGTTCTAAATGTTTCAAAGTAGTTAATGGAATTCGTCAGTGACAGAAATTAGACGAAATATGCGCGCCCGCAAAATAAATTTATTTTGTCACGAATTGAGCTTTCGGGTTGTCCCAAAAACAAACCCGGATGATACGTGCATGTGTCTATGTGTGTGCGTGTGCGAAAATCCGACGCTAATTTCGCAATTAGCCGCAACCCAACGTACATACATCGGTGAATAAATGTTGTATTTTTGGGGTAACGAGAGTTTCGCAAACCGCGAGGGAGTGACAAAAAAAGATATAAATATATATCGCCGTGTGTGAAATTTTCCGGCCGTCGTCGTTTCATGTGGATGTTGTAATTCGCGTTTTATATTGATTGCGGCGTGTGTTTGTCGTCCCTGCAATTTTCACGACTATATATCCCCTCCCTCTCGCGCGCGTCTACTACCCCCTCGTGTCTAAGAGTAGAGACATGGCGTGCGTTAGAATAATTTGTCCCGCTGTCGTTGTTCTCACTCGGCTACCCGGTGGTGTTACGTAGGCGTTGCGCCCCGACAACTTCATTGAAAATGCAAAAGACGTTTCGTATACTCGGCAGTTACCGCGGCTGCGACGGCGCCTAAATAAGCCGCCCCGAGTTCGCACCTTCGTACTTACGCGAAGGCGTCTAATCCGCACACATGTGTGCGTATATCTCGTCGGTCGTTGTATTACACACGGACGAAATGGTTTCCGACCTCGGCATTATCAAATGTTATTATCGACGCGTCCTGCTGAACGTGTAGTGGTACGTCGCGACTGGTAATCCGCTCGGAGGGAATATAGAGCACTTGATTTTACGGCGCACTGTCCTGTTGCGGAAATTACACAACATTCCTACTCTCCTTCCTGGAATTACTTATTGTCGGAATTATTATTTCGAAATCAAGACATGCAAACACGCGTGTACGAACGTAATATATTGAGTTCTTTCTCTCCAAATTGTAAAAAAATTGCTTTTTTAAAATCGATATTTAAAAATTTGATTAAATACAATTTCCGCACGAATGTGTGGAACATTTAGCGCGGTAATTTTTACACGGTTTACTTAAAAATGTGGTAAGGGAACAAGTTTTTCTTCATTGTCTCCCGGCAGACCGGAAGATCGATATAATTCTTCCAAGTGTGACATTCTCGATCGCGACAGACGCGATTACCGCGAAGCGCAATTAATCCGCGGAGTACACGCAGGTGTCGTACACCCGGGATCGTGACGACTGGCTGACGCTTTATCAAGATCGGAGGAAAATCGATGCGAAAGTTTTGAGATTCTTGAACTCGCGCGGGGAAGAGAGAGAGAGAGAGCGAGCGCTTCTCGGAACGCGAGTATATCGATCGACGTCGTCGACGTCGTCGTCGTCGTCGTTGTGTGGTCTCGCAGTTTCGGTCGAGGCGAAGAACGCGAGAGAGAGCTGCGGTAGGTTAGGTCTTTGGCCTGGATACCGATGCGTCTTTAGAGTTAGGCCGGCCATCGTCGAAATTGAATTTCTCGTGGACGATTAGGCGCCATCCTTACCGTAAGAGAGAGAGAAAACGGGAAACGCGCGCGAGATGTGTCTTGACTTCGTAGAACGAAGAAATAAAGTCGCGAGAGAACGTTCTCTCGCAAAACGGAGATATCGGGCGCGGATTAGAGACGTAATAAAAAAAAAAAAAAAAAGAGAAAAAACTGACAATCGGATATAATACGGATGGCAGAAGCCACAAGATCGGATTGTAACTGAAACAGCTGCGAATGACCGTACCCGGTACTTGAAACGAAACGTCTTCGTTGTGAGATAATGTATTACGACGTATCGTATCAACTTACGATCGAAAAAGGATAGCCCGGAGATGCGATTTCTTTTTATATATTCACGCGTCGGGTTACCCTCGTGTCTACGTGAATAAGCGACACATATATATACATGCCGCGGTCTTACGATCTTTTTCCGTGTATCGATTTATCCGGTCATCGATTTCATCCGTTAGCGCGCAGCTGTCGTTACACGACCTATTAATTGATACGGCTTCCTCTCTTTATTACTTTTCTTCGGTATCATTAACTTTTCTTGCTCCAGAATCCTCTCCAGAATCCTCTCTTTCGACAAGTTTCTCATCTCGAGGAGGATATTAAACAACCGTTAAATTACCCGCTCGATCGAATATTGTTTGAACTCTAATTTATTTAAAGGCGCGAGTCAGAAGTTCATGTCTCTCTCTCTCTCTCTCTCTCTCGTCCTAGTTTACTAGTGCGTGCGCGCGCGCAAAGTTTATTTCTGCATTTAATATTATTATTCACGTTGACAAATATTTCCGAGGAATTTGATTATTGTAAGCTTGAATGTTACTTTCTGAGTTCTACACGTGACGACCGCATATTTTGGAGTATATATAACCGAATTACGACTCGAGGTAGCTCCGAAATCCTTGAATTTCTATTGACGTTTATATGTGTGTCATCTTGTTCCTCTGTGTATATATGTGTGTGTGTGTGTTGAATGAGACACGCATACAAAATCAGCGGGATTCTGCGTAAATACTCAACTGTATCTATTATTCGAGAACGTCGACAAATACCGTCTGTTCTACATCCGCGAAGCTCTCTTTGCTCGCAAAAATAACTCGGGTTGAATGAAGCGTACCGCGACATTTTCGATGAGTGTTCGATAATTTTTTCATTACAGGTCGATCGGAAAAATAGGATCGTAACGTTACGACAAAAATACTGAAATGTTTGAGATAATTAATTGAGTAATATTTAACAATTTGATTTGTAGAAAACTTTTCCTCCCAAAAAAACACCAGCCGCGAATATCAGTCGAAATGATAGAAAACATTTTGTGGCACGTAAATCTTCTATTTCGGAGGTTACAAATACGGCTAATTCGATGATGAAATAATAATGAAACTCTGTGACCTATAAAACACGAAGCCCTTCTCTCGCACCCGCACGGCTACGAATAGTCATAATATAGTTATATGTCCCGACGTCGGTCTCTGTAATTTGCAAAATTCTAAATGCAATTTTCTTTGAAGTAACGTGCCGCGCGATTTATTGTACGATGTAAGTCGTTGCACCCAACGGTCGGCGTATTTCACGTTCAAGATTATCGTTTAATTAGAATCTGTGAGTCTTTATGGTTCATTCACGTAGCCTATTGCTTCCTAACATCCAAGTTTACGACGCTAAAATATACATATCGGGGGCCGCAAAGTTTAATAAATTTTGCTGACGCGCCGAGTGCGCGCGGAGAGTTTTTGGAGAATATTAAAATGCAAATTGCAATATATAAATAATACAAGGAACATAAATTAGATTTACTTAGCGCAAATCAGATTTTGTGATTCTAAAATATGCCTCGTTCAGTTGTGCTCGAATGTGTTAATTCGCTCCGGCGAAACGTAATGAAGAAACGTGTTATGACAATAATGAATTCGAAATTGTTTTTTTTTTTCGCTACTTACTCGATACGATTAATCGATTTAAATATATTTATATTGTTTTCATATAATTGCACGCACATCCACACACAGAATTCACATCGCGTTTATTACAATTTTCTCGCAATTTTATATCGCGGATTTATATTACCGCGGAATCGAACGATTGCATATTCGCGCGTAATATCTGAATTGTACCTGGCGCACAATGCGTGGGATACCGGTTTTTATAGCATTACCGCAATCGTGTCACGGTAAATAAAACTTTTTCATAAACATTTAATAGCGCGCGTTCTCGCGCTTATCGAATATACATTGAGCGAGAGGGTGTGGATATACATATGTAATAATGAACCTATTTCGCGCGGCGCTCTCGAGTCCCTTCACCGCGGATGCAGAGTACATCGAAAAACGATATAATGCCGCTGACAATATATTTCCACTGTGTGTGATTGTTTTATATTACATTACATTATACACGTATGTGTAACGTGCCCCGACATCCTCTTGGACGACACACGCGATTTTTGTTTCAAACAACAACAACAACGCACTCGCGCGCGATGTTCCCGCTAACTCTCCTTGTATTCAAACTCGTCGTTTTAATTACACAATACGGGGATGGGTTACACCGTAGAAATGCCGAATATGTATCTAATTTCGCGCGGGTGCACGAAGGTGATGCTCGCGCTTGCTCGACCCTACGGTGCGCTCATACTATTTATTATCGTCATCGCCGTTGTTGTGCGCTCCTCACCCTTTTCTCCCTTCCCCCCCCTCTCTCTCTCTCTTTCTCTTTCCCTGCGGTTATAATGGCCTGTAACTCCGTAATTACCGCAAGGGCCATTCTCGACTACGGTGTGTAACATAAAAGCTCGGCTCACTTATGACACCGAACAACGATAGTAGTTGTATTATTTATGATGCGGAAGCTCGGCGGGGGTCCCCGAACCTCCGCTTGCGCTCTACCCCCTTTAAAATCTATAATTATGTCGTGATTCCTCCGCATTTCCCGGCGCTGTTTCCCTATCATTTGCAGAACTAACCTTCTGTGCAGTGCTAACCTCCGCGGTCGGGAGTTGTTTCGGTATGTATAATTGACGTGCGCGGCGGCGCGCAGCCAACTCGTATAATTATCTTTCGTCGCGGCGCGGCGGGAAGTTTCTCTGCGTTCTCTGGTCCGAATTGTGTAGCGCGGCGGATACGAGTCGTCGCACGATAGTTTTTACAGTCGCGCGGACTATCACTCGTTCGAGAAATCGATCGGTGACGATAACGCGAGATCGTTAACGCCGATCAATGGTGCAAGAGAGGAGTCTTCTTCTCGACTTCGTTTAGCGTCTGAAATACGACGTGCGTTTTCGTTTCTTACAGTTTTTGCGAAAGAGGAAACGACCGGGGACGAGTTCGGCGTATTTTTATCGCGGGCGACCTATCGCGAAAGGAGCGGTGGCCCCCGATCGCTAATTAACGCTAAGTCCTCCGGCTAAGCATCGGTGGCCGTCGTTATCGACAACCTGTCGCGGACGTGCTATTAGTTACGCCTTATCCAGTAATTCCCGATTAAGAAAATCTCCGTCGTGAATCTCGCGCGTCGGCACAATCTCGTCGGAGCGATCTCGCGCGATTAAGGCGCATAATCGATTAATTTCCTCGCGTTTTTTATTCGAGGCGATCTTCTTCATAACGACGATTAATTAAGAGGAGTCGCGCCCTCCCAACCTAACCGAGCCTCCTTCTCCTCCTCCTCACGATATGCTTTCCAACTTTCGTCGTTTGTTTCGATGGAATGCACAGTGCGAGCATAAAGCTTTTGTTTTGTGAATATTATCTAATCGTTGATTAAATTTATTATTCGAATGAAATTTGCGCCTGTACGTCCCTATGTGTGAAATAAATTTATTTCGCGTCGCAATATTCACATTCAAGATATTAGTTACGATTGTCGAGGGAGAAAACGTGTTCACCTGATAATAATTCTCTCTATTAATAACAAATGGCTATTGTTTCAAGATTAAAGACTCTTCGACAGCGCGGATACAGTATCGATCGCGCCCAGTGAATGGCGCGTCGTGCTTATCGTGTCCCAGTGTCACTTTAATTATTTCACTGCGTATATGTACAATACGCATTTTTTAATTTTTCTCGATCGTAACGCCACTTTTATTTATTTTTTTTTTTCGCCCCAATTCCGTTCTCAATATTTCTGTTTCCGCATTACGCGAAGTGTACGTGCATATCGGCGAGCGGGTTACAGCGCGGTATAAAATTTTTGTAGAATGCGATCCTGTGCGCGAGAGAGGGCCGCACAATGGATCTATTAAAGAGCGCGCACGCGATGTGACGTGACTCGCGGCGAACCGAATTCTTTGCCCCGATGTCGGTACGCCGCGCTCGCGCGCGCGACCCTCCCTTTATCTTTACACCTATCGCGTTTCTTTGCGTTGCGATGTTAACAACGTGTTAAAATATTAATATACCGGTGTAACTCCGGGGCGATACTTTAGGCGTATTATTTTTTCCTCGTGAAAATATCACACCACAATTTCTCTCATTTTCATACTACGTTTTACAAGCTCGGTTTTTCATACGAGTTTACGCAATGTAGTTTTATCTTGTCTTACAGCGTCCGACATTAACGAAACGATTCGATTGTTTGTAACGTTATTCGGTTGACGCGGTGAAAAAAGTGCACGATATATATGTTGCGCTGAGTTTTCGCAAGAGTATAATTCTTGTTTTCTGGAATACCGCGCGCGGGCTTTTGCGTGGGAGAGCATTTATTTTTTGTTTTTTTTTTTTTTTTTGATACGAGAATTTGCCGCCTACGGATATAATCGAAAAATACGCCGGCGATACAATGAAACCGCCGCCGCCGCGCGGGTAGCAGATGACGAGCACGAAGTGGCGGGAATGTGCGGAAGTATTGCTGTCGCGCGGCAATTGCAATCCGCGGCCGTGGGGACACAAAAGTGGAAAAAAGCGTTTTGACAGACACGCTTGCCAAGTCGCGTCGCGTATGAGCGTAATCCCGCGAGAGTATCGGGGGAGAGGTGAACCTCCCTTCCCCCCTTTCAAAGCCACGCGTGTGTGTGTGTGTTTCCCTCTCGTCTCGTCGTGTTCGACGATTCGTCGTCGCGCACTGCGAATCTCTTTTTAATTAAACGGTCGCGCACACGATCGGACATTCACAGTGCGCGCGAGCGCGTAAAACTTCCTAGAGAGAGAGAGAGATTCTTGTTTGACGACGACGTGCGCACACACAAGTGACTTTCTTTATCACGAGAAATGAGCGCGCGCTTTTCCGTCTTTGTGGTTTTTTGCGTAAAGTTTTAATATGAACTCTTTCCAACACAGAGACCGCGCGCGCCGTGGAGAATTTCCGAGCACCGACTTATGGCCCCCGAGAAAGTATCCGCTGCTTGTCGCGCGCGTCTTTCTTCGCCTGAGACGACGCTGGTGTGCGCTTCTTATTCCGAGGCGTATAAATTACCTACTCCGCGAAAGGAAAATTCGGGACAAGTCACTCTCGTCGTCGTCGCCGCCACCGCCGCTACCGGTTCTGACCAAACTTTCGTCGAAACCTAGTTTATTCTGCACCCGACGACGACGACGTCGCCACTTGGGTGTTGAAAGTGGCATTTATTAGCATTCCTCGTCCTCTTGCAATAAGACCCTGCGAAAGCGAGATAATATTTTACAGACGGCTCGCGATTCGCGTTAATCTTTCGGCGAATTTCGGCAAATAGCGCGGAAATTCGCGGAATTTAAAGCCGCGTGGAAAATTATTCGTACATGCGAGAGAGAGAGAGAGAGAGAGAGAAATGCATAGCGCGATGAAACGGAGATTTGTACGAATGTTATAGGCTCTGTCCACATTTCTCTTCATATAGAGAGCTTCATCGAATGCGATCTCGAAGCGAAATCGCGCGGCGGCGAGTTTTACGCGCGCGCGCGCAGGAAGAGAAATACGCGAACGAACGATGACGCGGGTGAAGAACTTTATGGGTAATCAAAACGTAGTATTTGAATTTCACAGGATTTGCGAACCCGCGCGCACAAACTTCCCGCGGGCTTGTGTTCAAACATCTCCGGATAAGTTTGATATTTGCCACGTGCGAGCGCGCATCTTCTTCTTCCCCTTTTGGAATCTTTGCCGCTCGAAGAATCTCACCGGCTGACTTTTACACACTCGCCCCCCTCCCCTGCTCCCTCTTTCTCCTGACTTGCAAAACTTCTGAAGGATATAAAAATGCGCAACGAAAGAGATGCCTCGGCTCTTGCACGATCCTCCGAGAACAATCGGCGGAAAATTTTATATGTTTCCGTCTGTCTGCAAATTCGACCGTGTTTTTATCGTCCGATAGAAATTTTATAGAAGATAGATCTCTCTGTACATTAGATGCATATACGCGCAAATCTCGATACTTTGATTTCGACAAAAGGAATCGGCAATGGGACGCTATTATCGATCTTAATTTCGCGATATTCAGCCAAGTGAGATTTATACGAAAATGGGGCGCGCGCGGGACGGCAGCTGATAGGTCGAAAAATCGAGACCTATTGTTAGCACAAGCGGCGTGTTCTCTCTCGAGGAGATTCGAGAGCGGACTATCTTGCGGTTCTTTGCGGTTCTCCGCCGGTAATCCTGAATACCATCGCATACCCGGGAAATGCGTTCCGTCGCATTACAGAGAATATTGTCTTGAATAATTCACGCGATGCAGAATCATTTTATGCCGCTTGACTGCGGGCTCAATTTCCCCGCTATTCTCCGGAAAGTATTTGTATCCGCAACGAAAACATTTTAGCGCGCGCGCGCGCGCGTGAAAAAGAGCGCCCGCGTGTCGCGCGCGCGTTTATATTCGCGTTACGTTCGAGTTACGTTTCTCTTACAACTACGCTGATTGTTAATTTATAAAATCCGGGAGAACACCAGAGAGATTCGCCGCGATACATCTCCCGAGCTTTGTATGTACGCGGCGCCCCCGCGGGTGAAACTCGGCCATTCTTATTCCTTAATTATGACGTCGCGTGTAAGTGCTGTTTTGCGAAGTACAACCCAGGGCGCTCTCGTACTTCACGTCGCTCTCCTACACGGCACATCGGATACTCACGAATCCTCTGAATTAATTGTAAACGTAAGTTGCTGACAAGCTTTGGCGAAACTTTGCGCATACGTTAACGCGACAATGTTCGCCGCCGCGTCACGATATCGGCCACGGAAATCCCCCGTTTCGTGCATACGTATCGGACGGAAATGTAAAATTTTCATCAAGATTACGGCGATTACACAAAGTCGACCGTTCGACTGATAAAGATTTAATGTTCTACGTTCTATCTCGATTTGTTTTGGTTGACACGCACGTTATCAAAAGGATACATCGCGGTATGTATTAAAAAGCGGTATCGCAATCTCAACCCGCGTTTCATTTTTCTTTCGCGCGCGGCGAAAAACCGTCGCCGTCACGCGATACGAAACAGAGGAGGAGATACGAATCTCCTGTTCTCTTGCCTTCGATGTTACCTTATCGATATTTTCTCTCGTCGGCCGATCGGCGCCCGTCTAGCTCGCTCTGCGGCTAGGACGCTATTAATATTCATGCGAATCGGGAGATGCATTCGGTATTATTCGCGCTCAACAATGTCGGGAATAATTTCGTAGCCTGTCTCTCTCCATCTCTCTCTCTCTTCCCCGACAAACCACCGGTCACACGACGGGTCAATGACGGAAGCGGGACTGTAACTTAACTCCCGGAGACGTACGTGTTGATACTAAAAGATTAACGCTGCAGACGTCGGATTTAAACGACGCGCGAATTGCAATGATTTATGAGCGTGATGGATAGTAGATTTACAGATTTTGACGCGCTGACAAGTTTTTTCTCGCGCGTTCGCTGATATATTTTTTGCGTGTGCTTTAAAAAAAAAAAAAAAAATAGAAAAAAAAACAACTTGCGGTACAATAATAAAGCGTCGAGAATATCGAGAGCAAAAACTCGTATTTTCGTCATCTCTTACAAGTATAAAAATACCGAATCTTTTGTTGATACATTTCGACGAATATAAGCCGAAATCTCCAATTCCATTTCCAATTAAGGGTGTGTCTAATTTCGTACGTTCCGCGTGAATCCGGAATGCACATTTATATTCATCCGTTGCGTTGTTGCCGACGTGCTTCATTTCTGAACGCGCCGGAACGAAACGAGACCCATCGGGGGTACATAATTTATTCCGTTTATAGATTGCTGCTGTACCCTCTTTCTCCCTTTCTCCCTTGTACGTATAACCAGAGGGTGGACGTTTAAAGAGCGCGGTCGGGACGATATATTTGTAAGGGCAGATTCGAAACAAAACGAAGGTGCTCACCGCGCGACGAGGGAACGTAAATCCGAAAGAGAGAGGAAAGAGAAGTGGGAAGGGGAAGGTAAAGTGAACCTGGCAAGTGGACGATTGATTTTCCGTGCCATAAACGCGACCGTGCTCATCCTCTCTCGTTGCTGCTGTCGAAACGAGCCGGGGCGATACGAGCGATTTGTTACAGGGTTCCGGACGATGGTTGCGAAATTGACTTATGCGGCCAACGATGGGGCCATCTTTTCCACTCTCGCGATCTCACGCACTGTCCACACACATATACATACACGCGCGCGCGCACCCTGGTCCTCCAAAAATTGCTGTAAAAATATTACCTTCCTCCGTGCAACCCACATCTTTCACGAGGTCATTGTACTCCCACTCTTTTTTGAATTCTTCACTCGATGAACTCCGGGTTATCCCGAGATCGTAAGTTTAGGGGACGTAACGGTCTTAAACCGGGGTTATTTTTTGTGAATTATTTTAGAGAGGAAGAACCATATCTTCGTTTCGATAGTGTTCTTTTTTTTTTATGTTTCCATGCTTTTGTTTCAATTTTTTTTAATTTTACACGCTCCATTTTTTAAACAAGTGTTTTTTTTATAAAACAATATATTATACAAGAAGAGATATAAAAGCTATCAACTATTGAGCAACAAAAATTGGAAAAAGAATTGTCAAATAAGTATGTAACTTCATAAAAAGAATAAGCTAGACTAAAGTATGTAAGTAACTGAAAAATCGATAATATCGTTTAAGAAGTATCGTCTTAATATCACATCCATATGAATACCGAACATTTTGACGCTCGAATCGTTAATGAAATCGTCGCGGAACGATCTCTAAGGAAAATACTAGACGACGAAAATCGACGCGGTATTGTGTTACACTCGATGTCGCGTATTTACTCTGTTACTCGAACCAAAATTGCCGCGGTAATCGAATTGCGCCTCGATTCTTCCGTGTGAGCGTCGTTTCGAATTTATCGATTCAATGTGTCCCGCGCACACTGCACGTGCGCCGCGAAAGAAGATCGGATACGATTTTGTGTAAGGCGATGTAAAAAGCACTACGTGTATGTGAACGCTCTGCTGTACACACCCGTGTCCGAGGGATGCGTCCGTTTACGTGCGTGTTCTCCGAAACTGCAAATCGAGCGGCGTTCTTGTGTGCCCCATAAACTCGCTTTACGCTTGCGAGTATCAAATTGATTTTGACAAATCAATCGAAATATACGCGCGGCCGTTCGCGCGAGTTTCTCAGCGCGAAATCCGCTCGAGAGAAGCGACCAACGGCCCTTTGACCTAACCGCTCTCGAAAACGAAATCTCTCGGGGAAATACGCGGTCGTAAAATCTAAGTGGATCGCTTTCGCGCAGTCTCCGCACACTCGTGTGACACACGATACACGTGTCACGGCACGAGGGAAAATGAATCAAATAAAATACGAATGTAATTCATACGAAAAATTCGCAGTCACACACTCTTTTTGCGTTGTCGTCTCTATCGACGCGCAACACAAGCGCCGACGCGGCGCCGATTCCGCAGGAGAGGACGAGAGAGAGAGAGAGAGAGAGAGACATGTTCGTCAAATTGTAAAACGTCAAACTGTTTACACGCGTGTGATAGACCGTTCTGTTAATTACCGGAAGCCATGGCTATATCTCTCGGGACAAACAAGCAGGTGTTGAGAGAGAAAGAGACAAACGCGGAACTCTGTTGCCTCGCTCGTGGCGATTGATGTAAACTGTATATATAAATATATATGTGTGTGATTTAGCGCAAAAGTCACGCGGATTTATATTTTTTTTTTCTTCCGCGCGGATTTCTGTCCTATACACGCTTCTTTGCGCGCGTTTCACGCTCGACTATACGATTCTAAAGTAACATCGGGTGTAACACCCGCGGTTGTCGACGACGGCGATGCGCGAGCGCAATTCAATTAGTCGCCGATCGCAGCATCCATTTAAACACCCGATCCGATAATGGGGCGAAAGAATTTATTCCGGGCTCGAATTTATGAGTCAGCGGTGTATCGCGGCGCACAACGCTCTCTCGCGCGCGTATGTACACGTCGTTCCCGACTAACTGCGACTTTATTTTCTCCCGTACACATGCGCGATAATATATCGTCGATAATAATTCATGCCGATACCAATACGATCGATGTTAAAACTGGGGTAAAAGATTAAATAATTGATGGTTAATTAGCGAAATAAGTTTGATACGCACGTTTTTCCTTTTCCCAAATTTTGCGTGCGACAACACTTGCAAATTAATTATTCGTCGGTAAATATTTTCGCGTTTAGATATATACCGATTGTCAAATTGGGAAACACGCTCTCTCTCTCCTCTCTCTCTCTCTCTCTCTCTCTCTCTCTCTCTCTCTCTCTCTCTCTCTCTTTGTCTCCATTGTTGTAAATTATATCTTTATTATAATTAGGTCGCCCACTCGTGTGGCACTTGGCATCTTGCAACAAATCAGTTCGGACCAGATTAATATATTCACGTTCGAGATTTCGGGTCATAATTTTAATTTGTTCTATCTTTGTACAGGGTTTATTACATATATTATTATTATTATTATTATTGCTTGCTGTGTGGAGAGCGTTTGTACCTTCGTTAATTGCGCGTGCAGTTCAAATATTGACGATCGTAAATTAACAGGGGAGGAAAGAGGGTTAGGAAATACAATATTATTAATAAAAGTGTGAGAGCGGAGGTGGATATAAATTTTCCGAGAAAGACAGAAGTTATTCGGAACGGGTTTGATTAATTTTAAAATATTTTCGCGTTTGTGCGGAGATTATCAATTTGACAACAACAGATCGAACAGAAAAGAGATACATCCCGGAAACGTTTGACGTTTCTATTCTGATTCTCGATAGACAACGTCGATTATTTTCGTTTGTTAATTTCGCGAAATGAGATGATCGCTCACGATTTTTGCTGCCCGATGTGAAAATCGTTATTTATTCCGTATCTATACGCCGTCACGAAAGGAAATAAGCGCTTTCGGCGCGGAGGCTATATAATATTAGCTTTGGCTCGAAAAGAAAACGACCGAGAGGAGAGAAAAAGAGAGAGAAAGAGAGAGAGAAAGCAGTCGGGTGGCGCGAGTACGAAGACGGCGAGCGCGCGGAATAAGGGTGAAGAGTGGAACAAGGGTGGGAAGAGAGAGAAAGAGAGAGACTGGTGTTGAAAAACGAAGAGAAAGAAGAAGCAGAGCGGCGAGAGGCGAGCGAGAAAGTCGGACGGGGAGAATCGGAAGAAAGCAAGGGGAGAGAAAGAGGAGCTTCTGTACGTGACGGTGGTGCGCGCAGTAAGGTGTGGCAGAAGTCGCAGATGTCTCTTGATTTATTGGCGCGACAGCTTCCGGAGACGAGCGGCATTCCCAAAATGGTGGCCCCGCGCGCGCGCCACGGATACCCTTTTAACGCTCCGGCCGCGACCTCACGGCGAGAACTTCCGTTTCACCTGCGAGGAAGGGAAGAAAGAAAACTCGTGCAGACGACGACGACGACGACGACGACGACGGGACGGTCGCACGCTCGCTAATTTTCATTTCTGATCGCGGGAGTGGAGTCACGCCTCGAATTAAGTAATCTCGGGTAATTGACGGGAGGGCTCGTTCGTTATGGGAATGACGACGGCTGCTTTTGTCTGTTGGACCGCTGCCGCCGCCATCCGACCGTCGTTTCATTCTATGTGTCTGTCTCTTCCTTCCTTCCTCTCTCACTCTCTCCCTTTCTTGGACCTGGTGGCGTTAATTAGGATGATTCACGACACTCGCGGCGATCCCCGTCTCGTGGTGTTAACAAAGTCAAATAAATAGGCGGCGATTAATGAAAAGAGCCGAGATGATTAGCGTTGTGCCGCTTTCTTCTCGGTATTATTCAGGCGTTCTTTTTTTTGGGGGAGGGACGTTTTTTTTTTAAAGGAACCTCTCTCCGTCGCGATGTGTTTATCGACGCCGCCTTGGAAAAATTCCTCATTGTCGAACCCGTCAATTCTCTCTCTAGATTCTTTTTATACAAAGACGGGATATATAATCTCTAATCCTGTCGGTGGGAAAAATGGATCGTTACACCGGTGGTTATCGCAAAAAACGAAACTTCTCGTCGAAGCGAGTCTCTTAACCACTCTCTCAATAATGCTCGCGCGAGCGTGAAACGAGTTCTATCTCTTCTCTCGCTTTCCTCTCATTCTCTCTCATTCTCTTTTTCTTCTTGACAAGTATATATACACTCGTGTATATATGTATATAAGCGGACACGTAGAATCTCTGTCCGTCTCTATCACGAAACAGAGCGCCGAAACGGCGACTGCGTGGCAAAGGAGGGAAGAACACACAGAGAGGGAGAGAGGGAGAGAGAAACGGCGAGAGGACGGCAGAGGGCAAAATTGACTCGATCGTGAAATCGAAATTGCAAGGAAATGAACAGCTAGCCGCCGGTAACCGAGATTAGACGTTCCCGAGGCTCTAGATTGCTACCCCGAGAAGAGAGACTGAACGGAGGGTCGATCGCTCGCTCGAACCTCCATATCGATCGTCCCCCGAACGAAGTCGATGCCGGGTCCGAATGATGCCGGTAGGGAGTGGCGACGTTTAATTCATTACCTTCGTTCTACAACGACGCTCGTCGAGATCAATTTAAATAATTGATTCGTACAAGCGGCCCGCGTCTCGAACATCCTGCCGTTTCTAAGTGCCTGGTGCGTCCTAATCAAGATTATCTATGAGTAACACTTTGAAATTTGCAAGAAACCCGCGTAATTTCGAAAAATCAACCAGACAACAATTTCATTTTCGCTATTTCCGCTTTCTGAGGACACGGTTAATTGTTGCGACGCGCAATGTCGGAATAAAAAAAATAAGAAGGAGCTTTGTTTGGAATTCTCTGATGTATTTATTCACAAACGAGAGATCATAATGTTCTCTTTGTAAATGCGGGGATGGAAAGTGCTCGATGCGTTTCTCTCATCGAATCGAATCGGTCGGCTTTGACTTGAAAATCTTTTGTAGAATTTTAATTTCAACATCGAGTCATGCGCCGGCAGAATGAGTGAGCTGCTTGCTCAGCCGAAAGATTAATTCGAAATGACGATTTGTCTTTCTTTAAAAAGGAAGAACGTCGTCGGCGCGACGCGCGACGCGGGCCAAAGGAGAGATTGGCGTGGAATTGTGTCCGCTTGCGGGCGAGAGCGAATTGTTGGAGGGAGAGAAAAAAAAGCAACGCGGCGTGGACGGGAAGGGAGAGAGAGAAACGGGGAAAGCTTATCAAACGGGTTTTCAAATTACAGAAGTGATCCCCTCCGTAATAGACTCTCCTATTGCGACTTATAGGATCTCGGTTGGCTCGGGGAGTTGGGAAGGGAATTATAAAAGGGAAGAGACGCGAGAGAGAGAGAGAGAGAGATAGAGTGAAAGAAAGCACAGGATGTGTGTGTGTGTATGTGCGCGCGCTCGCGCGCGGAAGTGAAGAAGAGAACGCGATAGGAAAGAAGCGAAACAGAAAAAGAGATAACGAAGAAAGCGGGGCGAAAAAAGGAAGAAGTCCATTACGCGGAAAGTCGTTCTTTTCGCTCGTATTCCGGATGATCCGTGGTATTAATTGGCTATTATCGGATACGAGAGGAAGGGAAACGGTCATCGCTGCATGATTGTTATTACGACCGAATATGTCAATCGTCGCGTGAAATCAGAGCTTAACACAATAATAAACACACACACACACACGCACACGATAGAGAAGAGGAGAGAGGGTGAGAGAGTGAGAGAGAAGGAAGAACGTCATCGGCTGAAATGTAACGTTTTGGTTTCGAATACGCTTTTACAGGTAAATGCGGGTAAATGCCCCGTCGGTTAGTAATTGTCAATTTGATCCGCGTATATTGCATAAAATATTCAGCCGAACGCACCGCGCGACCCGCCCTCCATTTTGCGCGCTCGCGTATGCACATGATCGTTACTAACGTTACATTAAGTTAATGCCGTTTAAACCTATAGAATAGGGCGCCGCGGGGATTATTTCGCTTGAATAGCCTGGGTATAATATTTCTCTGTTGCTGGTGATTGCTGTCCCAGATAGCATCCCGGAGATATTAATTGTATATATATGTATAGAGAGAGCTTGTACGCGCGCGAGAGATAGAGGTAGAGATAAAGAGAGAGAGAGTGAAAGATGAAAATATATTTTCCCGATGACGCGTGTACATACATCTCGCTCGCGCGCGCGCGCGCGCAATGTAATAATTCTTTTATAGGTACACGCGTTATGGATTCATTATTTAAACTCGAATATGTGTAAAACTCGCAATTTTCAGTAGGCGACTCTTCGATTACCATTCGTTTATCTCGTTTCGTTTCGTTCCGTCGCGCGTTTTATATTTGTGCTACGTGTATTTCACATACGTTAAATATATAATGTATAAAATTACACTACTACGTCGTGTGTATTACCTAATAGGAATGTGATATGTCGTGATGTATGTGTATTTACGGATAGGTATTATTCACTCTGTAATACCTCACTCATGTCGGGAGGGAGGCCTCCGTGTTATGTAATTTATATACCGATACGGATCTGTACTCTTTCATTCTCTCTCTCTCTCTCTTCCCCCCTTTCTTCCCCGGCGCGTTTTTTCGCGAATTCAAACACGAGCGCGTAATTAAGGTTTAACATCATCGCTCGATGCTATCGAGCAAACATGTTTGACGTGGTTTTGCGCCGCGTGTCAACGGATTTTTTTGCAAGTTCCCCCGATTCGTGATTTTGTTATTGTCTCGCGAATAATCGACTTTGTTAAACGCTCTTTAAATCGAATCAAAGCGACGACCATTACGCTCCTTATGCGCGTCCGCGCGCGCTAAATTACACCGTCGCGTCGTCGCTATACATCGCTTGAATAGACATATTCTTCCGGTAAATTAATTGCTCGCAGCGGCGATATGCGCCAGACCAGTCGATCCCCGTCTACTCGCGTTGAATGGCGATCGCATAACATTTTGATGAGGTGTACCGCTATATACACCGACGTGTAATGATGTCTCGCGCGCGATCCTCCGAATCCTGAAGTTATGACAGGCACGAACTACGCTACACTCGCCGTGGAAGAAGCCGCTTCCTCGGAAGTTTAGAGAAGCAACAGCGAGAGAGAGAGGAAGGAGAAGGGGAAATAGAATCACCGGGCAATTTTAATTATCTCTCCGCAATTAAATTTCTTTCAGTTTTGCAATCTGTCAGACGTTAACTGTTGTTTTGGAGAGTTCAACATCGGCATTGTTTTTTCGGCGATAATTAAGGATCTTACTCGCTTTTGCGAGTATAATGCGCGTATTCGCTCTCTCTCTGCGTAAATGTGTGTGTGTCTGTGTGTATGCTCACGCTTGATTAGCCCTCGGAGTTGATCTACGACGATAATCGACAAATCCGAGGTCACTTTGTAGAACGCGGACACATCACGGGGAATTGTAAGCCCCCCATTGTGCGGCGCAACGTTCAAGCCCTAGACATAATTTTACACCATATACGAGTACGCGCGAGCGCATGCGAGCGTGTAGCACGGGCGTCCCACACGCTCGCATCCGAATACAATAGACGCGCGTCGTGACGTTAAAGGCCAGTGGCATGGCCACGTCGACCCGCTTTTATAACGGAATTGTCGATTAATGGATGGAGGTAATTAGGGGCGCATATCGTGCCTCCAGAATACGTCCATTACTTGTCCTCTCTTCGTCGTCTCCCTCAGTCGAAGGTCTAAAATGCATCTTACCGGGAAATAATTTTCGCAGTAGTAACCGAACGTGTTTCTCGAAAAAAAAACAAAAAGAAAAACTCAAATTTGTTCAATGAATCCGTTGATAATTTTGTAATCGCGAGTTTTCGAAGATCTCTCAGAAAAGTAATCTTTACTTTAGTATCAAAATTGTTAATCAAATGTTAATGAAAAAAAAAAAAAACGAAGAAAAATCAGATTCTACAAATAAATAGAAAAAAAAGTCAATGATGGAACCTTGATCTAATATTTCAATTGGCAACAAGTTTCACAATTTTACACTACATATTGAAATCTAATTACCGTAATGTTCCTCTTATTATAAAATGGATAGATGAAACAAAAACGTCACGTTTACGTCAAAATTTTCCAATTCAGATTCTCATAATTGTATCATTCAATGTTTCTGCGAGAGAATATCTTGAAATAATAACTCGGACATTTTAACACGACGTCACTACCTCGCAATGTATCATTTGTTATTGTTTTACGCGTTGTTTTTTATTGCAAAATATAGTTTTTCGCGATATTACACGCTCGCTAAAATATCTATTAACCCGGTTTCTCCGCAAGAAACGCTCTTTTGTACTTCGCGTACGACAGATGTCTCGATCTCGTCAGAGCGGTTTGATATCAAACCGCCTTGACTCGAAATTATCTGTCCGAGTATCCGAGTAAATTGTTCCCGGTGAAATTACATCAAGGAACAAGAAAAGAGGACACGCCGCGCCGTTGGCTGCGCTATAATGTAATTTGCGATGCTTTTTGCTCGCGCTACCCCATCGGTAGAAATCGAATGACACGAACGATCGCGTTCGTGTTCCGTCGGCCGCGAACACGCGCGCGAATAAGAGAGAAGAATTTTTGTTACGTTTCTCTTCTCTGCAACGAGAGCGCGCGGGGAGAAAGAGACGCTTTCAACGGCGTGCCGCAATTAAGTACGCGCGAGTGAACGTTTGTGACGTTTTCCCTCTCCCGAAAAAGAAAACAATCGCGCAAACGTCCCTGACATTATAGACACGGGCCCGCGGGAAAAAAGCATTCGCTGGAAGAACGTCGTCGTCGGCGGCGGCTGTCGCCCGAGTGTCTTAACGAGGAAGGCTCCGCGGAAGCGGAAAGAAGCGACACGTACGCTCGCTCTACTCTTTCGCTCGCCGAAGAGAGAAATGTCTCATTTCTCACGCTACGAAAAATTCAGGACGGTCTAACGAAAGAACGTTCAGTTATGTAGAATTTTCTGAAATAAAATTCTTGGTAACGTGCGTGCAAAGAGAAAACATAATTTTAGAGCATGTATGTAATTCGCAAACGCGTAACATCGAGATGAAAATCGCGTTAGAAATTCAATTAGAATTTCGACGCCTTGCGAAAATGGAAATTTAAGTCGGCGGTTGTAATTGGTATCGATAGAAAGTTCGGTCGATCGCAGGCCGGAAGATGAAACGACACGCGGATATAAAAGGTTTCTCTTTCTATCTTTCTCTCTTTCTCTTTCTCTCTCTCTCTCTCTCTCGATGAGTCACACACAGTGAGTTTTGTCGTAAGTTACAAAGATCAATCTCGCGATGGCGGGAGTTACAATACACGCGGGTTATACGCGCACACACTGCAACACCTATACATATATATATAGTATATGTACGCTGTGCGATCACGCGACCGCGGTTTTTCGGTCCCGGATAATATATCGCTCGGGCGGCAATATCGAAAGTAAATCACGAAAACCGCAGAGATTCCGGCCCCGAGGAAGAGGGGAAAAAGTGCTCGCCTCGCGGTTTAATCGAGTTAAGTGAAATTGTGGGATTCGCTTAGCGAAGGAGACACACGTACATGGTACACGGGTGAAATGTGTGTTCGTCCGATCTCTGAGATTGTGCCGCGGGATTATCTATCGTAATTATTTATGGACCGGCAAAAATCGACGGGCGCGCGTCCGTATATCAATAAAAGTCGTCCCGGGAAACGAACGATAGAAGGTTATATGAAAAACCGACGGGTAAAAATTAAATATCCAGGATTAATACTCTTTTTCTCGTTTGTAGCCCTTGTAGACGCAAAAAGTAATTCTAAAATTTGCATTCACACACACGCACACACGCACACAGTCGATGTATAAATTGGCTAATATGAATTTCGATGTTACACACACCTGTAACGGAGATAAATGAACATCCATCATTTTTCCCACGTACGTAAAAGTTAATTATCGCAGTGCATATGTGGAGTTCGATAAATCTTGTTAATTCGAAGAGCGAAAGTACGAAACGCACAGGCCTCTTTTATGCGCATAAAGCACAAAGCCCTTCCCCTCTTGTGCTCCTATTATCTGGGGTCACGGTCGCGCATGAGGGCTACCGTTGAACGAGGATGGGGGAGGCAATGATGAGAGAGGGACGAGCCGTGCCGTTCCACCGGTGTGTGACGCAAGACATTTCCGCCTGACAGAAATAATAACCAGCCTGGCTTTTAGCCAAGCAGCGATTCCCCGCAACTTGACTGATGGATGTGTTTGTCTCATCGATTCAGCGCCCGTCGGTTTACCAGCTCTCTCGGCGCAGGGGAGAAACCCTCTCGACCCCTTTTCCGTTGTCTCCTCCTTCCCCCCTTTCCCGCATACATACATACATATGTAACGCGCTGTACGTACAACACGTCGGACCGAAATGGAAGAGTGTCAATAGCGCCTGGGATCCTAAATGCGCGCGACGCGCTCGGTTCTGCGGCGATGGACCGCGCCGCGCGATGCCGAGGGTGCCAATGCGGTGTCAGCCCTATTATGTGTACGATAATTCAATGTTACATGGCCGGGCGATCACCCTCTCAGGGGGCGCAATTTGATCCGATCGCTCCGCCTCCCGTTACGCGCGCGTTTCCCCTACGTGACGCGATTAGTATTTTTCCCTCTTTTCGTTACGTATCATTGATACTTTTCGAGGGCCGCAGATTTGCATCGAGGGTCGCGATAAGCCATCGACGAATTTCTCTCTTTTTCTCTTTTTGTCTCTCTCTTTCTCTCTCTCGTGCTTTTGATCTCGATCAGCTTCTTTGGGGCGTATTTGAGGGGCACACACGGGGCGAAATTCCCCCGTGAATAAAGCGCCGCCGAAAGCCCGGCGAAAAATCAAGTCGTGAAATTGCCCGCGATTTTCTTGTTTCAAACGGGGGCGCACTTTTCGAAGTGCAAGGGGATTTCGATCGAAGTTTGACCCGTGATGAAACGTGGGCGCGCGCGCTACTACGTGGTGGTCGTTCGTGCGTGAGATGAACCTTGCAGCAGGTGTTAGCACTTCGCGCGATCGCTGACGCTAAGCAAAGGAGCGCCGATTTACACAGAGAATTGCGACTCACACAGGCGGATAACTCGCTTAAATAAGCTTCCCGATTTCAAGTCCCTTGAAACTAGTTTTACGAGTGAAAAATCGAATGAATAAAGAAAGAATCGCATCTTGTGTACGTTTGCTATTTTCGTCGAAGTTTCGCGATGATGTTACTCTCGCTCCGCGATTTTGCGACCACTCGTACATCTCGTGGCACTTGATGTGCCTTTTAATTAAAAGAAAAAGATCTCTCTCTCCGACAACAAGCGGCCCCTTTTTACGTACACAGTATACGACGCGGCGCGCGAAGCGCTGTAATTTTATTCTCGTGGAATTTCGTTACCGAGGAGAAAATTACAATCGTTGTTAATTCGTCTTGAGTTTCGCGGTTATACACCACCAACGGTGTCTTTGCGCCCACAACCGCGCGCGCGTTTATATGTATCTTTTCTGTGTACACACAGAAATATATGTTATTTGTGTGCGCGCGACTGTTCTATTCGAAACGTTGCATTCCGTCGCGGTCGCGAAAAGAAGATAAATCCCGATAGAATATAATATATTCGATAGAATATACGCGACCGTGCATTACGTCGGATTACGAAAAAAATAGCGTATTCCCCCCGAGGGAGGATTTCCGCTTTCGATAGCGCGCGCAAACGCGACGTAAATATTTCTCGTCGGGGACAAATATTATGACGAACGTACGCGATTCGTTATTCCTTCTCCGCGTGCAGAGCATCGTGAATGCACGCCGGGCGTTTCGTCGCCCGTGTGCGATCGCTTTTTTGTTTTTTTTTTGTTTTTTTTTTTATCTTCTCCTCCCTCTCGTGGCGTCAGAAAAATGGCAATATCAGCGGCCTCTTTATTCTCCTTTCGCGTATCGCATTGTCTCGAATCTCGATATACCGGCTCTTGGAAAATTTATCGCGTGTTTACTCGCGCGCGCGCGAGCAAACGAGCGGCATCGACTCGAAAAGTTTTCCGCAAAGATGCTTCTCTCGCATTTGTCAGTCCCTCGAAGTAGCTCTCGACACGCAGTACAGTGTGTGTGCATTAGCTTCGCAGATCCGCGCACGGGCTCTTAACGGCCGCATTTTCCGGAAAACCTCTCTTCGTCGCCGATCGATCGAATCGCGTCGCTGTCACGGCGATTTGTTACGGATCAGGTACTTCGGGTAATATCCCTAACCGAACTCAGCATCTTGTGTGATCATAGGAAGTTCCGGATTGACTAACCGTGTGTGCGATCTTACGCATGAAGTTTAATAAATAAATTTCCAAATACAAACACTCGCGCACACATGCGGTCTTATCGCCATGTAAACTAAGATCGATCATGTGTGACGAATATCACACACACGAGACGCTTAATAGTTTCTTTGTTATTTTATTGTAACATTTGTGAAAAAAATACGTTTGCCTGTAATTTATACAGTGAATATTCGCGCGCGCACACAAACACACACACACACACACAAGCGTAGTGCGGGGATATTTTAAATAATATCAAAGTTCCGCGCGGTCACGGGTAAATAAACGCCAATATTAATTTATGTTAATTACGAATTAATATATGCAGCGCGCTCTCGGGCGCACTGCGGGGACCCGATATTATTCAGAGGGACGCGGGGGAGAGGAGGGATGCGTGAAAAATATTATAACACACAACTTTTCTATTTACCTTCGCAATGCTCAATTCACCACGCTTTTTTTTTTTTTTTTTTTTTAGTGTGATTGAAACGCGCTCGACTCGCTCGATGGGGCGGCTCGCTCGCGCATCCCCCGAGGAAATACAAATTTCCTGATTGGCTAAGTCTCTCTTCCATTCCCCGGATAATCGACTTAGATTGGACGGAGCTTAATTCGAAAGTCGACCGCTCATTCTTGGCGGAGAGAGAGAAAGCTGTTAGCGAACTAGTCGAATTAAATGAATCAAGTTAGACCATTAACTCCGCTCGCCTAAGAGAGTGGGTGTCAAGGTAAGAATGTTACGTGTGTCGGATTTTCCCGTGTGAAATCGTTGCGCTTTCCTCTCTCTCTCTCTCTCTTTCTGTTTCGCAACAATTTCGTGAACAGGCGATCGACCGTTGCCGATTAATTTCTGTCATCGCCGACCTTTCCCAGGCGACTGGAAATTCGCACTGGAAAACGGAATAGTTTCGTTACAACGCGAGTTCATCGAGCGATGAACTCGGGCTGCTCGTTCGAAAAAACACAAAAGAATGTTTTCGAATTATCGCGAAATTAGACTCGCCCCGCGCGTCGAAGTGTTCCGAAGAGCGTCGTGTCAGATTGCATAAAAGAATTCGAATTAAAGCGATCAAGTCCTCTACGGTCATCGTGGCGTGTATCGTGTGTCGGAATCACGCGTCGTCTCGTGTGGACGTACTTACGTAAAGTTTGATGAGAAATCTCACGTACACGCCACCGAGAAGGAAGGAGCGGAAAAAGAGAAGGAACGATCGCTTTCGTATTTTCTTTTCGGACTTGCGCTTCCGTACGAGCTTCGTGTGGTTCTATTCAACTTTTCGTCCGGACGAACGATTCTATTATTAAAGCCGCCAGATAAAGAAGGCGGAGAAAGAGAGAAATATTTTATGCATCGATGCGAGCCACGTTCTCTCTCTTCCGTCACTCTCTCTCAACGCGTGTGATGCAGTGGGAAAAGTACGGAAATTCCGCAAACACGTGGAAGGGGGGGAGGAAAAACACGCTTCGATCCCACTTCTCTCGCATCCCCGTTCTCGATCTCGTGTCCTTTCTTATTTGTCGTCGTCCGCGACTACGAGAATAATTGTCGAGAGACACTTTTCTCACGACGGACGCCCGGAAAATTGTCATTATTAATAGTTCGTTCGTGAAGGTAATTGATACATACGTCTTATATTTTATACACATGTGTATGTGTTAAAAAGAAAAAGGTTCGTACAACCAAAATAAGTGACACGTTTCGAGAAGATACAATTTAAAGTTTATAAAGTCAAACATTAGAAAATTAGATAGTGTTAGAAAACAATGTCGATGTATCGTATAAGGTAACAATCCGTTTTTATTTAAGTCACTCTGCCTGACCTTTTTCTCGCCAGTGAGAAGCAAAAATATCGAAAGTAGAAAAATGTCACTTATCTTGCTTTACATACGAACCTTTTTCGTGCTAAATCTGTCTCTTGAATAAGCAACGAACAAGTCTCTGTCTTTCTCATGTGTTACGTGAAATCTTCACAATGTTTGAAAAAAACGAGATTGCAACGAATGAAATTAATAGGGAAGAGTTGTTTTGCGTGATGTTGTTTGGATATAAATCCCTTTCGTCTATTAACATCGATTTTAATTGGACGCGCGCGCACACGATCCGTTCGCGGGGAAAGAGGGATTAAAAGCGCAAGACGCGTCATTAACCCCAGCAATTTATAAGTAAAACGTCGCGCTTGAAACTGCAGCTGTAAATACCGAAAGAGAGGAAAAAGAGTTTCTCCAAGAGCAATTCCTTTGCTTTGTAGCTGCGCGCGCGATTTCTTTTTCCGATGAAAGGAAAGTACGGGAAGTAGGACCCGCAATCGCTCGAACGCTTTTAATAGGTGCCAAACTCCAATGTCATTAATTTCATAATTCTCCATAATTAATTAGCTACGGGAGATCTCTCTCGTGTTATTTCCCCCCCACCTACTCCCTTTCTCCCTTTTAGGAGGTAACAACGCAGAAAATGCGGTTAATGAAATAAAACGCAGCAGAAATTGTTATTCGATCGTTGCATTTTAATCCGATACCGTTTCTGCTTACCAATATATATCAGGCAGTTTTAACGATAGCGGTTTACCTCTCCGGTCGCTCTCTCGCGCGCGCGCGTCGTTATCAATCCTTCCGTCGATCAAAAATCGGAGATTGATATTCCGCTGGTTTTATTCGTTGTAATATTCTCTCCCCGTTACGGGGTAGTTTTACGCGAACAAAAATACAATAGAGATATAATTCATCGTGCGATTGATTTGGTTTTTTTTTTTTTTTTTTTTAATAGTTTAATATTTATTGGAGAGGAGGGAGAGAGAAACGCGATAGATTCTTTTAAGTTAACTACAGACATATAACGTTGCGAAAAACTCTCCGTTAATATCCGCCCGAAACAAACGCGCAAAAGGAGAATCGCTTCAGTTTCATTCTCCGTCCGTTCTTCCTCTTCCGCGCTTTTCCATTATAATCACAGTTTTTCTCTCTGATAAAGAGCAGACCGCGAGATAATATTTTACTTGGCCTTTGTGTGTCCCTTATTCCGCACCGGTGCCGTGTGGTTCGCGGTTCCTCTTTGTAGTCATTACCTACCTCGCGAAAATTATTAATGAAGTCGGCTTAACCTCACGCCGCGATTGTTCCCGGACGCTACTGCATTCGTGACATCATCTACGACGCGCGCGCGCGATGACACGAGGAAACGTTCGCATAATCGAAGGCGATAAAAATTTATATTCAACAACGTCGAAACAAAGACATATTCGGTCGAGAGAACAACAGATTTTGAAAATCAAGATCTTAAATAGTTTATTTGATCGTTACAGTTACTTTTTATTTTTTTGAGCATAAAAAAAAAAAAAAATATTAAACGAGAATAATTGAGTGTTATTTGATGGTATCTAAAGTTAAGTTAAGGCCACCGAGTTTCAACTCAACAAAGAAAAATCTTTTCCCGATCTACGTTGGGAAAACTTTCTCTATCGTTTTTGAATTTTTAACACGCGCTCCCAAGTTGTGCGCGAAGTTTTGCAGTACCTACTTCGAGTATATATATATAATATATTATATATAATATAAGAGAGAATAGGAAAGAAAAAGAGCTATTAATAATTATATCTCTCGCCCGGTTAGCTAAATACGCGAAATTTTACTTTATTAAGACTCACTTCAATACATATATATATAACTGAAAGTTCTTAAAACGCACTGATTATCGTGTGCTTCAACAGATTTTCAGTTGCGTTAAGAGAATATGACTCTTTGATGAGTTTTTCACATCGGAAAAAGAAGCGCGCGAAGTTTGAGAAATCGTTAGTCGATGTTCTCTCGGCGGACTTTGCATTTTTTTGTTTCGCGAAAAAAAAAATCGCTTTGCTTCGGAGAGAGAAAGAGCCGCCGCCGCGCGATTTTCGTCTCGACACGCTTTTGTTTGGCCCCGTAAAACTCACGAAGTTTTCCGGATGAGGGGGAGAGGGAGGATGGAGTTGCACCGAGTCGGGTGCAACCGCGCGCGATGACAAGGTTAGCTCGATTAAACGAGGCAGACCCCCCTTCTCTGTTGGGGAGCGGCTCTCTCGCCTTGGCGAGTTTTATCTACCAGCGCGCAAGTTTCTACCCCAGGCACACAGGATTTAATAACACCATAAGTTTCGGTAAGTGGGGCTGCCGGTAATGCCGCAATTGCCGCCCGATATCTTGCGTGCGAACGATGCGAAAATTGATATGCGCCGACACCCTAGAAATTAACACAATCGCGCTGCTCAAGACCGCTTTAATAAAAACAGTAAAAAAAAAAAAGAAGAAAATTGATACATACATTGGCATTCTTATGGATTGCGCATATAAATTATTGATATTATTTGCTGTTTGTTTGTTACATGTCTAAAGTTTATAAATCGCGGCTGTATCGCGTTACAAAAATATGGTACTGATACGTTATTGAAAATTTATAGGACAGGAAGAAATACAATTGCTCTCCACCGTTATTAATTTTACCCACCGTATATTTACACGCAATTTGAAAAGCAATTATGAGACTCACGAGTGCATACATTGTGCTCGCGCACAACGCACGGGAGCAATATTTTTCTATCTAATTTGTTCTTCTTACTCGAGCGCGAACTTCTCGCGCGTTTCTTCCCAAAACATCTTGACTGATTCTATTTCGCGGGAACATCTGCGCGGAAGAAGTTACCGGTTGTAGTAATGATTTCAAACCGAATCCATAATCATAAGCCACGTTAACGAAGCGTGAGGCGTTCCCGTAATGCTGTGTCATAAGTCAGGTAATTAGCCCCGTGACAAGATTAGAGAGAAGAGCGAGAAGAGGGGGAGAGGTAATATATAATCGTCTCGCTCTGTGTCGTTACGCCGTAATGTCTAAACTTCTTCAGAGCCCGGGGGCCTCTCCCTTTCGTGGAGAATGTAAATGCCTTATATCCACCCCTTGTGTACTTTACGTCCATCGAGTTTTCTCTCTCGAAAAAAAGAGAAAAAGGAAAAAAAAAACTGTCTGCAAATTGTACCGACTGAAGTATGAATATTACATGCTCGAGAGAGGGTGTACGAGATGGAGACCAAGTCGACTCACTACGTTTCGCTTTATTTAATTCTGTCTTTCGCCTCATCGATGCCGCACTACGAAGTGGCAATTGTCAAAATTAGCGAAGATTACTAGGCCAATTTCGAAATCCTGGCTCGTTGCGTCTCGAACGACGAGAGACACGGTGCACTTTTTAATTAAAACTTTCATTATTATTCAAAAGGCGCTTCAGAGCGCGAATCCTTTTCGAAATAACAAATATTTCCGCGAAAAAGTATTCCCGCGGTTTTTTTTTTTTACCGCGATGTCATTGATGTCAAAACGAAAACTATCGAAAACTTGGTTCATGGAAGAGGGTCGATTCGGTGAAATAGAAAAATAGAACGAAAATTGGATTTTCGCGAAGCTGAATGAGAAAAAAACGCGCGAACCGAGAAGAACGGAGCGAGGGAGGGGAGAGAAGTGAGATGCAGCGGGAAGTGTTCCGGAAAGGAACAGTCTAATAATTTCTGTAGTTCAATCGTAACGGAAAGAGAGAACCCCGGCGTTTTCCCCCGGGGTGGTCTGAAAGAAATATGTATTGGGATATCTCGAGTGCCTCTCGCCCTTGTCGCGCGCGTCGCGAATATAGCGATACTATTCCTCTCGCTACGAGAGTAAATGCCTGTCTCATGTACAACGTGCCGCGTTACATACCGCCCGTATACACGTACGCCATGTGTATTTACCGGTGCTGCGGCGCGTTGCACCCTGATGCGTGTAAAGTATTCGCGGTCCCACACCCGAAAATTTTACGCCCTCGGTCGCGCGCGCGCGCGCGTGTGTGTGTGTGTGTGTATCCGGAGAGGACGTACGTCGCGTAAACTCGGTCGTTGCGACGCTCGAAAGAGACTTGAGAACCGCACCGTCGACTCTATTTACCGTCTAGTTTATTACTTATGCATGTGCGTCTTTATGCGTTCCATTTTTTATTTTTTTACGCGTGTGTTAAAAAAAAAAAATATTATATACGAGGAGTGTGAGAGAACGCAGACGTCATACTTTACATTTGATATGAAGCGACATTAAAAATGAAATAACTGAATATAAATATTATATATATGTTTTTGCGTGAGAAAAAATAGTCGGCGATATATATAAAATTGCGCGCAATTTTGGTGGACGTTTAATTTATCAGATTCGCGCGAGAATTCTGCGCGCCCGGACGAAAAATAGCTCGAATGTTAAAAATGTCTTTGGCATTAGTTAATCCGTTTAATCTTTTGCGCTGCATATTTTAGGTATCCTCGCTGATACCATACGTTACTCTCTTCCGCGCGCGCGCTCTCGAGGTTCTTTCAAGACGAGGGGGTTATCTATGACGCCTTACGTGTACAGCTTCAATTATAAACTCAACGAAAAGGGGATTTAGTAACGCCTCAGGTTTATCTCCCTTTGTATAATCCTCTCCCGTTCATCTCTGATACATGTCACACACACACACACACTCTCTCTCTTTCTCTTTTCTATCACACGGATTTCTTCGAGTATTTCATTTCGTAATGATTTTCGGGGAGAAGCACTAATCAATTTTTTTGCCATGCTCGTCGTAGGTATATCGAAATTCATGGCGCGCATGTGTCCCTAATGATGAAGTAATACCGTGATTTCTAACGCGAAACATTGAGAGGAGAGGAGGAACCGAGGAGGAGAAGAGCAAATGTCAGATATAATTGCGACGGCAAATATCGCGGTTGTATCTTTGGCCAGTGATCGATTTCCAATCTTGGATTTAGGATTCGCTCGGCTGTTCAGCAAGCGAACGAGCGAGCGAGCGAGCGAGCGAGGGTTCCCCCTTTCCGGATTCCCCCTTTCCGGGGGGCAAATACCCCATCGCTCGATCACACCCGTTCGTGCACATATTGGTAGTAGGATATTGCCATCGAGAGAGAACAGATCGATCGCAGATTATGCGAACGATTCATCAAGAAGCGTACACTCTCTCACGCATCGGTACTCATTGAACTATCCGGTTAAAGTTACGTGCTTACGAGTACGTAATACTCTCTGTTCCAATACACACACACACGCACACATACTGCGGGCTTGTCCTTTCCGTTATTCCCATTACTTTTTCGAAGCGAATTACGGATTTTATCCGTTAAAACGCGAGCAAGGCGGATGATCGCGTCGAATATGCTTCAACGAATTAAAAAAGAGAACCCTCTCCCGCGAGATTACATAATTGGTTTTCCTCTGGATTGCGCTGATCGACTACTACTATCTCGCCGCGCTGTGCCAACTGCAAAAAGCTTTAAATTGTGAATTTTCAGTTCGGCGGTATCGCGAGTTCTGAAAAATCACGCGAAAAATTTTGGTTAATTTGCGAGGAGGATATCTTTTCTCCCTCCCCGTAAATCTGCGAAGAGATTAACGAAGGGATGTACAGATCTGAATTATTTTTAATAAATTAAAAACTTGCTAAAGTGTGCGTACGTGTCGCGAATATTAAATTTTAATAAGTTCCCACTTGCGTCCCTTGTTCGGTTATAATATTCGTATCACGCCAAAAGGGTGTATTATAATAAGCTTCGAAAATAGGTTCTTTTTAATTCTCACATAATTCTAATCGTATTAATTAAAAATTCTTATTATTAAAGTTGTTGAAAAAAACGACAAATTAGGAAGAAAAAGGTTTCTCTTCGCGGCAAATCGATCGCGAGGAGATTGTCATTCGGCGAGTAAAACTCTTTCCAGAAGTTATACAACTCAATTGCGCGTCTGCATCATCAGGAAGCGTGATATGCATATAAAGACCTTCCTCTCTCTCTCTCTCTTTCTCTCTCCGCCGTGTTCCACGCCAAATTTCACCAGTTCATTTTGGGCGTGCCTTTTGTATTTCGTAACATTTCCGCCGCTGTAAAACATGACGCAGCCCCGCCGTTATACATATGTTCAACGTTCCGCGTTGCTGCCGCCGCTTATACCCGGTGCGCCGCTCGAAAACAAACGATTTCGAGCTAAGTAACTTTGCGTCCCTTTCGCAATTATCTCTTTCGTCGGCTGTTGCCTCACGCGCGCGCGTACCGTAATGCGCGTGTATGTGGGCAGCTTTGTATGCAAATAACGAGTGCACCGGCTGGCAGCTTGTGCACAGAAGAGAGAGAAGGGGGAAAGGGGGAGAGAGAGAGAGAGAAAGACACCAACTGTGCGAAGCGACAGGTCGGACGGTCGGTTCGCGAGCATCCCCCTGAAATTGAAGGGTTGTGTGGACTCGCGGCCGGGCTGTTTTCCCGTTGGCTAAAATTAAAACTAGGTTGCATCGTTTGAATACAATACGCCCCAGACAAACAGTCTCCCCCCTCTTCGTGCGAGTGCGGTTAATTAATTTCCCTTGTCGCGCTTCGCGCTCGATCGCGTCCTTTAAAGTCACGTTCTAAACCTCTCTCTCTCCGTCCCTTCCCGACACACACGACGCGCCGTTGCGCGCGCGCCGAGCGGTACGTTTTCGTCGCGGGACCGACGACGGAGAACTGAGGTGTACGTACGCTCCCGTTCACGGAAAATTCAATAAAGCGTTCGGGAAAAGGCGGGTATCCTTCGTCTCCGTCCTAGATATAGTGATAGCCTGACATATCGCCAGTTTCTAACGCCCGACAGCTCTTTCCAATCTCACGGCTAAAATGTTCACTCTCCTCCGAATTGCCGTCGAGCGATCTAATACAGACGCGGCGGAAAATCGTCGGTGTATATGTATACATATATATATTCGTTCTGGCGAATAATATAGTAATGTGATAATAACGTGTGTAATAATTTATACGGCGTTCGGCGTTGCTTACGCCGCAACGCCGATGCTCGCCGGGGCGTTGGAGCAATTCAGAGTTCGGGGGTACGGTAAATCACGGGGATTTTTGAGGCGCTCGCGAAATCGTGCCCTCTCGTGGTTAGAGTCCTGTACACGGCGAGGAGGAAGAAAGAGAGAGAGAGAGCGCATCTGCCACTGACGTTTGGTTAAGACTTACGGTCAGGAAATACCGAGAGTCTGTCTAATTTAAATTGCATCCGCCGGGGCGCGCGCATATAGACGCGGACGCCGAGTAGTGCACGCAAACAACGCTTCCCTTTGTGTGAAGGTATATGGCAGGTCCGTGAACGTATTACGCGCTCGAGAAGAGGGAGAGACACCCCCATGGGGACCTGGTATGCTCCATTTAATACGTAAACCATTACATCGCGCATCCCACCCCCCCGTCGCGCATCCCTCTCCCCCTCTGGCCCCGAGATTTTGCTATCGGGTGATCGAGCAAGAAATCACGCTTTGAGGAAGCGAGCGTGATAATCGAATAGCCCTCTCCCTCTTTTTTTTTTTTTTCGTGCCGCGCCAGGGCTATCGAGAATTCGTGTTGGCGTTTTCAACCGTGCGCCACCGTGTGTCGATTCTTATCGCGATGTACAAGGTGAAAAGACGATACAGAGATACTGGAGCGTGAAATATTAAATTGATGTGTGCAAATTTGTTTAAATAACACGGAAATCGATAATCCAGAACCCCGGAGAGTTTCGACTTACTCACACACGAGACGCGTTTAAAAGCGCTTACAATTGAAAATTAAGTGATTGCGCGCGATAAAAGCGCGTCGGTTATTAAATCTAGTGACTATGTGCGATGGGAGTTCTTTTTACACATTCGTACTAAAGAAAACTTTTTTTTCTCTCTCTCTCTTCTCACTCTCTCTTTCCGTAGAATAATGTAAATCAAGGCATGTGCCGGAGTTGCATAGTTTGTAATAATTTCTGCGGCGTTGATAACAAAGCATCTTCGCGTCCGAAGCGTTTCACAGAATGTTAAACGAAAATATGAAATATGCCGCACACATAAATTGCAAATTCGCGCCATATTATTCCGGTCGGGAAAATAATTAACAATGCTAATTTGGATTTGTTGGAAATACCTACTGTTGAGCAGAGCGAAGGCAGTAGTATCACAGTAACCTAATTCATCTTATCCACGCGGAATAAAACGTGTATAGCGGTTAAAAGTCGCCGTCTGCTGTACATATATATATATATATATGTATATATGTATACATATATACCTACTACGTCGGGGGATAATACGTTGATTCCCATTTATACGGATTTGCATGCCGCTTATAGCGTATGACGGACGGACACGAACGTTCTTTTCGAATGAGGACTAACGAACGATTTTCTTGGCGCCGCTGCCGGCCCGGCTTTACAGGAAGAAACTAACTGTGCCGGAAGTCCGTAGTCCGTTGAGCAAAGAATATTTTTGACGCGGCGCGGTCGATACTTTGTCAAATTACTTCATCAGCAACGTATACATATGTATATACAGAAATCTCCAACTTCATCAGTGATACATATGTAATATATGTATATATATATATATATATATATA